>JAWZYV010002154.1:0-16274 GCA_038373885.1 Cheiracanthium punctorium
TAGAAACAAGCGATAAAGTTTCGGTATGCCACTTTACTGCGCGCCTTCAAATTCGTTTTTCTCAAAAGAACATTTTTGTTGTAAAGTGGTTCTACCTATAAACATTTCAATTGCATTTTTCTCACTTTATTGTGATTTAAAATATTAATATTGCATAAATTAACAATTCGATTAATATTTTTACCACAAAACATGTTGGCCAGAAACACTAGACTTTTTGAGATAACGAGTTGAAATTAAAGGGAATCTGTTTGTAAATGGAAATGTAGATTATACGGCCAATTATCTACGCTAGGGATCTAGGCCGGGGGTGGATTTGCCCTCCGAAGGGGACTTTCTAAGAGGTCCTAACCCGTATTTATGCAAAGTTTCGGAAAATTCCGAACGGTTAGGTCGGCGGACGAACATGCAACTTCCGTCTCTCAGATGCCACTGGTGGGGCGGGATTCAATTTGTAAAGGAAAACACATTTATTGGAGCTATCAAGAATTTCGATGTTCGAGATATCGAAGTTAGATTGTAATTAAATTTACATATGTCTCTTAATTTTATAAAAATAACTGCAATTTGTGTAAAAGCGTGCAAGTTTAGTCATGCTTAATTTATAAAATAAATTTTCAGTGAATTTACAGCAATATTCTTGCACAAAAAACTTTTGTTTCTGATATTTTTTCTGCGGAAAAAACATGCGTAGAACTTTCTTCGCTGAACTTTTTTCAAAGAATTTCATTCATATGAAATATTTTAAGCGTTAACCTGAAGAACTCTTAAAAGTAGCTTTCGAGATTTTACAGAAACGTGCAAGGCCGTTACCAGGGGGGAGGATCATGTGGGTTTGACCCCCCCCCCTACTCTCCAAAATTTCAGTAAATGCATTATCAGTTTATTTGCGTTGATTCTAGAGATCAGTTAATTTAATTTTAGCACTAATTTTACCCCTCCATCCCCAAATTTTTTGCTTGCTGAGGCCTTGGGGAAATATTTGTGTAATGTAAAAGGATTTTGAGATACGTTAATTAGGGTCAGTTTAAATAATAATCTACCAGGAAAGATTGTGCCGTGGTTTTTGAAAATATACGGGGCCTGGGTGTCCGATTATGTATGTCGATCCGATTCCTGGAAATATTTCACAATACAAAACATTATATTGTCCTCCATATCCTCTAAACTTATCTGGATCCTGGATATTTTAGTTTAGAAAATGATTCATTGTGAACAAATCACTTTCTAAAGTAAAATATTTTCAAGTGGTGCAAATTTCCATACTTGGTGACAAAAATGTCATCCAAGAGGAAGGTCAAAGCCCCCTCTTGGATACGCCACTTAGCATATGTACATGTATATTTGTGCCCCCTCGTCGGGGAGTGGTGACCCCCCGTCGGGGAAAGTCTAGCGCCACCACTGGGGCAGAGGCACAATCCCCAAGGGGGAAAGTGCTTGCCCGAAACTCCAACGCAGCTCTTCTCTGCTCGCTGACTTTCAACCATAGAGAAGGGATAGGTGGAGTGGAGCGGGGCGCATTTTCGCCGATCCCAACCGCCCGCGCAAATACCGCGTCTGCGCATGCTCAGCGAGATCGAGAGACCGGAAACCGCACAAAGCTTTAAGAACGGTGCTGGCGCCATCTGTTCGGTGAAAATGTAGTTAGTTTATTATAGTGATAATGAATATATAGAGGATGACACATATTGAAATGGAAATTTTATTACCAGATCTACAATTTTGCTTTAGCTGATGAAAAATAAAAGCATAAAAATGTTAAATTATAAACTTATTTACATATGAAACGTAAATTAAGGCTTTTTAATGTAAATTTCTGAATTTTTTATTAAAGGTATTTTTTATTTAAAAAAAACAATATTTCACATTAGTTTTATTAAACAGATTTAAAATTTTTGCTTCTTAGTTTTAAGAAATTATTTAAATCAAATGAATTTTAATAACTTTATGAAATGCTCGATTTCTAATAATTTAGTCTTGATTTTTATTTGTGCATTTTGCATTTTAAGTTAATATTGCACAATCCACAGTTTTTCTATTTCAAATTTGGTGTAAACTTACCATAGGCGTAGAGTTATATGGGCCCGTGGGGCTCGAGCCCCCCCAATAAATTGTGAATAGGGGCTGAGCCCACCCTATAATTTACCACTAAATACAGAAAACTAATTTATACTAACATAAAAAAAAGTATTTCACGCCATTTACAAACGTTTAAAAAACGTTTTCTTTGCTTCTATTTTTAACTTATAACATGGTAGAAAGATACTAAGATGGATACTTACCTTACATAGGTGTAGAATTCTATGGACCCATAGAGCTTGAGCGCCTCCAATAATTTACACTTACACATAGTAAGTCATAGCTGCCAACTACTACGGAATATAATTAACCACTTTTTGTAAACAGTATATTTTAAAATTATTTTTTTTCAAAATAGTAACCAGCTCGAGAGCGCAGCACAAAAATTTTGCTATATTTTAAGCCGAAAAATCATGTAGAAAAAGTAGTTAATTCTATTCCGTACTAGTTGGCAGTTAAGAGTAAGTTATATGTACGTAAATCAGTGGCGTAGCCAGAAATTTTTTATGGGGAAGGGGGGGGGTACGACTTCTGCGACTCGCATATATGTATACGGTACGGATGTATGATAAGGGAGTGAGGCATATACATTTTGTATGGCAAAAAATTCCTCATGGAGGGTATAACCCCCCCCCCTGGCTACTCCACTGACGTGAATATATGTGGTTGTGGGGCCCGCCCCCCCCCAATAATTTTGAAAACTTTACGCTTATGAAACTTACACAGATATTTTTTAAAAAATTCATTGTTGCAATTATATTATTTGCATATACATGAAGCAGGTATGAAGAAAGAAATGTTTTGTTATTTGGAGTGGGTGGCATAAAAATAGGTAAATTTTATATCTGATTCCAACTCAATACTCAAATTACTTTTATCATCGGTATTACAAATAAATTTTTATGAAATTAAACATATATTTCAGTGTGTGGCTAGTTAATTTTTTTCCTTTATCAAAAGTTTTACCGTAACACTGAAGACTACATCTGAGCTTCGCATGACAAAATTTCAAGATGAAGGATTTTTACCAGAGATGGGTCATTTCTTTACCCCCCCCCCCATTCATTTGTAATTTTGAACCCATGTTTAACCTTTTCATTGCCATCATTGAAAAAGTGCTACAGACTCACCTTCTATCTTTGACACATGTTTGGAAGCTACATCGGTTAAGAAGTATTCTTCATTGTGCCTTTTCAATGATGAGAGTGAACAGGTTAAACTCTAGTAACTCGAGAAATTTTTAGGTTTACTTGTAGTCAAGAGAAGAGTGTACCCGCAACTGCACTAAAGTCATTTCAAGTTAATGTTTGGGAACATGTTCTTTTTGGAAAAATTACGAAAAAAGTGTCTGTTGAATTGGGATAAGATGACACTGGACAGTTTTTATGCAAGAAGAAAATAAAATACAGCATATTGGTATACACACTCAGGGATTATTAACAAAACTGGTGCTATGATATAATTACAATAAACAGGGGTCGATGCAAACGAAAACTGGGTCTGTTTTTCCCTACAATTTAATCTGTTTTAACAATGGCCTTTTACCATACAATTTAATCTGTATCAATTATTTTAACAAAAAAGTGACTTTTATTAAAAATTTGTATGAAAATTCACAAAAATCAGTGTTGAGTTTCGCAAAATTAGTATTGAAATTCACAAAAATGGGAGCCTAGAAAAAATTCCTGGACTGACCACCGATAAAATACTTTGCATTAAACACACAGATAAAGAAAAAAGCGTAATAAACTTTTCAGATGGTAAAAAGGGTTCACTATTCTTTAGCTTCAAAAGTGCCAATGGATAAAGAGAGGCTCTGATTTGCTGTTGGTTTTCGGTTGCGCTGCAGCTGAAAAAGGGTGGACTCTTTGTGCCACTCAAAATGCTCATACTGCACTTTATCTGTGTGTTTCATAAAAGTATTTTTTTTAATTACAGTCCAGGTTTTATCACTGGTATTTGTAATGTATGGTCAATATAAGGAGTGTTGACTGTGCCAGTATTATACTATTTACAATAGTAAATTGTAATAGTATTATAATACTGAAGGGCAATTCCACATAACTCCGGAACTACAGTAGTAAACGATTTTTTATTTCAACTTCTCAACTTTGTTTTTCATTTGTTGTATATTTATTGAAGTTCACAAATTAGAATGTGGCAACACATATGGTTAACCCTTTTCTGTCATGGAAGATTTTTTCTGCAAAGAACATTATTTTTGTGAATTCTTCTTAGCTTTGGATAGATTTAAAGGTATATATTTTACTAAGTTTTAGAAATTTCTAGATAAATAATTATATTTTCTTAAAGAATTATCCTATAGGACAAATATAAAAATGATATTTCAGAATTAGCATTTAAGATAAATGAGAGAGGTTAATTTTTATATAGATCGAATTCTTTGTAATGTGAGTCACAAAAACTTCATTTTTTAAATATTTATAACTTTTTGTAGCTGTAAATTATAAAATTTTTACTTTTTCTCCTACTTATTTATCTTACTAAAAATAACTGATGAGCAATTTCAATTTTAAAAATATTTTATTTAGTGATAAAGACATTTTATTTCGTAATGTGAGTCACGGCTAGTATTGAATGATAATAGAGTTCTTAATGGCATTTGATGTATCCTAATTTTATCTTTTGAATAAATGCGGGTGATTTTATAGCTACACACGCCTATATATGATTAATTACTGCCACTAAATGTAATTAAATAATCTAATTTTACTATAGTGTTTCTAGTAAACACACTAAGTTTAAAAAATAACTACCACTTGTTATTACAACTAAGTTGAATTTTTTTAATAATAGAAAGTTTTAACTATGGCACCAACAACAGCAGCAAAGAGACAGAAAAAGCACAGGGAAAAATTAAAGCAAGAAGGGATGTACAATGAATATAAACAGAAACACTGTCTCTTTATGGAGGAATATAGAAAGAGGAAAGCTGACAAACTAAAGAAGTTGCCTCAAGCAATTCAAGATAAAATAAAAAATGAAGAAAGGAAACTCTCAAGAAAAAGAGTAGCTAAATTGCGACTTCTTAAAAATGCAAGGCAATCATCTGAAAAAATTATAGAGTCACCCGAACAAATATATAAGACAGCAAGCGCACTAGGAAAGGTATTGGCCAAAGCAAAGTGGGGTTTGCCCAATTCACCTTATCATAAGGAGGTAAAAGTGAGAAAATTATTTAGCAGTGAATGCAATATGGAAATGGATAAAAGTCTTCAGTGTCCAAAGACTGCATCACAAGGAAATCCCTTATGCCAAGACACTCTAAGTAAAATTCAAGAATTTTATGAAAGAGACGACATTAGCAGACTAGCACCTGGAAGAAACGATGTAGTTACAATATAGGAAGACGGGAAAAAAATTAAAAAGCAAGCTCGACATCTTGTTTATTCCTTAAGAGAAGTATTTGAGCTATTCAAAATTGATAATCCATCAGAGGTAAATGGGAAAAGCAAATTCTCATCAATGCGCCAAAGCATGTTCTCTTAAGCAACAAACTACCTCACAATGTTTGTTTGTGTCTCTATCATGAGAACTTTATCAATGCTGTTAATGCATTATATCAGTTTAATGAAGCGGTTCCTATTTACTCACATTCTTTTCCTGAAGAAATAATTTGTAAGCCTCGAAGAAATGCAAATGTTTAGTAATTAATTCTACAGATTTTGTTCAAGCTGCCCAGATGGCTGGAACTAATATTAATATCCAGGAAATTACAGAAGAAAATATCAAAGAAAGAAATTTAAACTTAATATTAAACAGCTGTGGGACAATTCACCATTATTGAAAAGGTATCAAACAATATCACTGTATTAAAGTTGAATATAAGAAACCTATAGGAATTTTGATATCTTCTGATAATAAAATAATTCCTCAACTATTATCCAATATTAAATGTAATGATTGGTATGAAGTTGAATATGACGGTGTACTGTGCCCTGGAAAAATTACCAGTTGCATCAATGGAGAATTTGAAATAAATAAGATGCACCCTACAGGCAAAGACTGCTTGCTGGAAATGGCCTAAAAATGAAGATAAACTATTTTATCCTCGTTAAAAGTTGATACAGAAATTAAAACCTCCGATTCCTGTTAATTCCAGAGAGGTTTTTACATTTGTATTGTAATTTATTCTAATATATATATATATATATATATACAATGTGATGTGTATTTCCTATTGGCTTGACTTATACTTTATTATTTTCATTAATTATTTTCCTGTGCTAAAATATATATAATCACATACCTGTTAGTTAAATTTAGTTATGTTACTTTGCCATCTACAAAATAAAATATTTTTAAATCAATATTTCATTAACTTTGAAGACTTAAGTGGGAGATGTAACGTGAGTCACGAAAATATGTAATGTGAGTCACATGTAAAATATTGATTAAAATAATATATTATTAACAAAACAAAGTTATTTTGAGGTATATCATAACTTTGAAGTGTTTGTTATTTCATAAAATCCTTCTCTTTTATTTTCCTGTGTTGAAAGAGGAAAAAAATTAGGTTTTTGATAACATACTAAACTTGACTTCCCTTTTTTTGTAATGTGAGTCACAGTGCTAAATTATGGTCTGGATACTGTTTGCTCATACTAAATTTTTAAATATTGATATTTCTAGTTTCGTACTGTACCCCAGATACACATAAAAAACTTTTTTTTTAATCAAGTCTGATATTTCTTTTATATATGCACAATTTACTTTTGTGAAAATGTGTCAAATTGTAATGTGAGTCACATGGAATTGCCCTGAAGTATTCTTTAGTATTAAAACAATATTCTTATATTGAACTCAAAAAAAAAAAAAATAATAAAAAAAATCCCTTATTACTGTGTGTCTATTGTTTTTCAGTAGCAGTAACATTCAAAGAAAATTGCAAAATTAACATTATATAATTATTACCATAGTGCCTTATGAACATACAAAGCACAAGTAATGTAGTCTTTATAGATAAAAAAAAGTTTATTTAGCAATAACATAACAAAACTAATACAAAAGAAATTTTGAAATAATGATACATGCAATTCTGGTAATTTATATAAACTAGTGAAGTGAATTGCAACATAAATACCCTTACTCAGTATATAGTAATATTTTTCAGTTTTCAATTATTTTATCTGTGAGAAACACAGTAGGAAATTTCTGCAAATAAAAGCCATTTTCTATAACAAGATTTTTAAAGCACTCTAATGCTTCTGTAAAAACATATTCGTTTTCAGAATCAGTAATTATTATGCCGAGTGGAAGACCACCAGCAACAGTCGGGGTTACAAATGCATATATCCTATGTCTTAGTTTGTCCATTCCCCCAGCCGCATCTAACAGCACTAATTCCCGAGCTTGTGCTACTTTTGCATGTACACGCAGCATAATTGGTGTGCAAAGAACTACAAAATAATGTTTTTCATCTGTTGTTCTGTGAAATTTCACAGAACCACCAGAATAGCTGTTGTATTCCTGTAGCATTTCTTCTAATTTTTGAAACATTTTATCTCCTTCAAAATTACCACACTCATGTGAAAATTCCTTTTTTATATAATTTATCAACTACAGATACTGTGGGAAGATAATGCCCATCAGCGGCAACTTTAAAATAATTATCTCTGTGTTCTAGCATTAAATCTATTTTTAATGAATGCTGAGCTGAAGACGGATTGTGCCCCCGTCGAAATAAAGAACATAATTTTTCCTTTGTATCTACGGACATGTCTCTATGTTTGAGGCTATCAGCACAATGAATCGGATGGTTATGCTGGTTTTTAAAGGTAATAACAGCTGGGTAATCTTGAATTAGAGGATCTGCTGTCTTACTCCTACTACCTTGTTCAAATCTGAAAAAAGAATTAAAACATGAGTGCAATGTAGTTTATTTTTAATAAAATTCATGTGATACAATCTATATACGATAGCATATAAGGAACTTGTTAGTTATCCACAAGGCAAGATTAAGGACCACAAAGCAAATTTTGGCAAGACGTAGTTATGACTGTTACACATGTTAATGGGGTCCTTTCATGTCGAGAAGAAGGACACCTCTGAATCAGCTGGTGTAGGTAAAACAATGTTAACCCGCCAATTTAATTGTATTGTTCCGCATTACGTTGTGGCAAAAAAAATATTTTAAAAATGATTTTTTTATCAGAGAAACCCTTATATCTTGTAGATTTTGGTGTGAAATAAATGGGAAAAGTCATAACAGCAGCTAGTAAAAGTTTTATATTGTAAATGAACCAGAAGGGTTTATAATGTAAATGAAGAAAAGGACATCGGCATTATCTGTGCTGTGGTCATCGGTTGTTCCAAAGGATAAGTTTGTAACACATGCTCGCTTTGAAAGGTTTCGTATGTATTTGTGTCTGTTCATGTAAGTGAATATGTATGTTTATGATGTTAAATAAATATGTTTACTTTCTTCTTGTCCAAATTAGATGGTTACTAGTAGAATTTTTTGATAAGTTATAATAGCTTTTCTGAGCTGTTGGCCATTAGGCTTAAAACGTAAACAAACATTGAATAAATGACATCCCCAGTAGAAGAATTTTCAGTATCAATCTGCAGCACCAGGATCAGAAACCAAAATCTATCTGTGACCTTAACGTTCCCTGAATAAACTACAATCAAAACTTGCTCATTGCAATAAAAACATGCAACCTTTTTGTACTGTGCAGCCATTTTACACAACTTGCATACACATCGGCAGTAGAGCACACATGAACAAAACACAAAAAACAGAATGATATTCTCTACTAGGATACCTTGCTTGTATGGTCAAAGTCAAGGTCAAGGCGGGGAGTCTTCGTGGGAATATGTCTCTGTTTTCTATTCGCCAGATCTTGGATATGTCTTTAATACTCTCCATGTTACATGACTTTCACTGCATAATTTATCCACCCAAATCTAAAAGGAAATACAGTAATAAAACATTTGCATTTACATAGGCTACATAGTTATATATTTACTAGAAGTCAAAGTCCATCATGGTGTGGAGGCAATTACAATGGGTTCTAGAAAAGATGGTCTACACTCAATATATTATTATATTCCATCTTTGTCACTTAAAAAAGAATAACTTCATATTCAATTTTTATTATGGTACATACCGAAATCAAAACTGCATTTTCCTATAAACGTGCAAAAAGTTTTCACATTTGAAAGATTGTATTTTGCTAAGAAAATCCATTCTTACATGAATATTTCATGCAAAGGAAATAATTTTATTTGTCAAAAAGAGTTAACTTGGTAATCGAGAAAAACTATTGTAAACTAATTGGAATCGCAACTTTCCCTTCAAAGCCTGATAACCAGGACTTCAGTATGATGCCATTATCACTTGCAACGCCTAATTTTTTCACACATATGATTAACTTCATTTTAACTCTCGGAAATAAAATAGAGATGAAAATAGTGAAAACTCGTTTGAAAATTAGGGAACAGGTGGATTTTCAGATTTTTAGAATAGTGCAGATTATTTTCTTTATTTTTATACATTATTATGAAAAATTTCAAATGATACATAGATTTTATTACTTTGTTGTACAGAACTTTGTAATCTTTTTGGAGTGATGGTGGTAAAAGTTTTATCTTGGAGTGGTTGAACCAGAATTGTTCCAGTCAATGAGTCAGGTATCAACATAACTGTATAGTAGGATGCTATTTTATTAATATGCCTTCATTATTATTTTTCAAATTTAAATTCATATGTGCACACATGCAAGATTCCACAGAAATGTAGAATAAGTCACCAATTTTTCAAATTCCAATGCCAGATTTGTAACAACCCCCCCCCCTCTCGGCTACCTTTTGTCCAATCAGGGCCTGATTATAGAATAGGGCCACAAAACCCATGTCTACAGAAAAAAAAAATCTTGGGCCTCAAAACTGCAATACTTAATATCTAAAAAATATATAATTGTTAAAAAATTCATGTTCTGGAAGAAAAAAAACTTTTAAATTTTGCGAGATTTATCTGCGATTTTAAAATAATCAGCAGCACTTACTGCCATGCCACACTGTTCCTGTTACCAGATGCAGAAAAATTAATATTTTTAATTAATCTCCAAATTATATTTAGACGCCTTGGTGTATGTTACATTTTGTGACATTCAGAAGAGGGAGGGGGTGGGGACAGCCCTATTTGTATGCAACATCACTGTATTTAATGGTGCAGCTTGAAAAGAACACAAGATTTCGGTACTTAAATATGAAACAACTAACTATGAGCACTTCAATATTTTTAAAATGTCTATTTACAAGTTGTACCAGGAGCATAGACAGTGAGAAGGGGGGAGGGGCAAAAAAGGGAACACTTTAATTACCTTAGAATTTGATACCCAGCCCCACCCTCAAAATAAAATCCTGGCTACGCTACTGAGTTGTACTGCACTAAAATAAACGATGAAACTTTCAGAAAAATTCGTTAAAATTAAAATTTTTGAATTACTTGTCTGTTAGAAAATTTTTGCTGTGCACTTTCATGTTTAAGATTTTTTTTTCTGGAAGTTTCATAGAAGGCACCATTTTCAAATTTATATCAATGTGTAGTGCAGCTTGTAAACACTTCCTGAATTTTTTTTGAATCCTTGGTGCAATTACTTAATTTTAATCTGTGTACCAAGTGAGACAGATTTTGTTTCTTTGATTTTGTTCTTGTTGATAAAACTCCTGTGTGTATAATACAGAATAAATAAAGCCTAATTACATTTCTCATTATATATACAAAATTAACTAACATAATATTATGAAACATCTCATTACTTTTTTGAGACATGTGTAGAAGAATAGATCAGATAGATATTTAAAAACAATAAAGTACAAAACTAATGGAAATGGATGTATATATTTAATACTTACCTGTTATATATATTTATCAACTTATTTTTTTAAGTTTTTTTTATATATTTATTTAAAGAAAAACAAAACAATGTATGTAACTTATTTATTGCATCCTATTATTACAGAGCTGTTACTTTTATTTTTAAAACATTCAAAAAATACCTGATATTTACAAATTTATTTGAATCAACCAAATTTTAAAAAAAAATGTAGTACATGTAAGTAGAAAAATACCAGTATATTTGTTTATATTCATTATTGAAAATGTTTATTTCAAAGACCTACAACATAAGAATAAATACAATCAGAAATAAAAACAAAACACTTACCTCTGCATATGATTTATCGATGATTTCTTTCACTCTGTAAACTTTTTCATCAGCGCTGCACTTTACCTGCTTATAAGTGTAATTATCAGGTAATTTTAAGGGCATTTTAAAAGCTTTTAAAAATTAACACAAAGGTAGAGCATTTAAAACTATCTACATAACAATCGGCAAAGCTTATTTGCACCCTTTCTGGCAACCCTATATGCCTCGTGATTGGCTCACTAGCGTCTAGCCCCTGACGGCAACTATTGCGGCGGCGATGACGTTTCATGGTAGGAGTGGTTAGGATAGGATGCGAGAGTGACGAGCTGATTTCAACCAATGAGAGTGCTTTTTACATTTAACATTATTACTTCCTTGTACGTAGTATAAGGAAGTAATGTGATCCCGAAAAATTTTGGGGGCCAAATTTCGACATAAAAACCGATTTTGACTACCTCTAAATTTAATTAAAAAATTTTTTTCGATGCATCTCGTCGTAGGCTAGCATGCACGATCATATTAACGCGTCTGCAACTCATTTTGACCAGTGGCGAGTCTACTGTGGACAGTTTTTCCATGCCGTCTGTACGTACGTACGTACGTACGTATGTATGTAACTCGCATATCTCAAAAACTAATGGTCGTAGAATGTTGAGATTTGATATTTAGGATTGTTCTATGATCTAGTTGTGCACCTCCCCTTTTGGTGGCAATCGAATGGATAGTTTATGTACAGGACCGCCCAAAAGATTCGAAATACATTACGCTCTATGGGCCGAAATTCATTAAACTCGCCTAACTCAAAAGCTATTAGGCGTAGAATGTCGAAACTTCATATTTTGGATAGTTGTAACATCTAGTTGTGCACCTCCACTTTTGGTTCCATTCGACTGGATAGTTTATCTACAGGACTGCCCAAAACATTCGAAATACATTACACTCAATGGGCCGAAATTCATTAAACTCGCATATCTCAAAAACTGTTAGGCGTTGAATGTTGAAACTTTACATTTAGGATTGTTGTAACATCTTGTTGTGCTCCTTCCCTTTCGGTTCCATTCGACTAAATAGTTTATCTACAGGACCGCCCAAAAGATTCGAAATACATTACGCTCAATGGGCCGAAATTCATCAAAGCGTTTTTTAGAGGTATTGGGCTATTTCAAACGACTCAGAAGTGATATATGCTGTAAAGAGTTAGAAAATGAATTTCTCCATTAAAAAAAGTGTCTTTTTCATTTATAGTTCTGCTACAGGAACACTCAAAAGATTTCCAATACATTACGGTCAATAGCAATTTTAGGGGCATTCATCCATTTCAAGCACAATACCGTCCTACCACATAAGTTAGGTAATGGTCCGACCACGGTCACGTGCCTCCCTCAAGAACTATGCCAAAAGTCGCCAAGCTTGGCGACTTTTGGTGTATGTGTGTGCATATTTAACTCTCAAATCTCAAAAACTATTATGAAATTTCATATATAAGAATGTTGTAACATCTAGTTGTGCATCTCGATTTTTGGTTCCAATCTACAGGAGAGTTTATTTACAGGACCACCGAAAAGAATTTCAGTACCTTAATGTCTATGGACATCTTCAATATAATACAGTCATTGTTTGGTACATGCCCAAAATCTCGCCGTCTGTCCTCGACCTTGGCGAGTTTTGGCGAAATATCGCCAAATTTGGCGATAGTCAGTCATTTGGTCCATGCCCAAAGTATCGCCATTTGTTATCGTTCTTGGCGAGTTTTGGCGGAATATCGCCAAATTTGGCGATAATCTGTCATTGTTTGGTTCATGCTTAAAATCTCGCCAAATGTCTTCGACATTGACGAGTTTCGCCGAAATATCGCCAAATTTGGCGCCAAAAATTATTTCCTATTTTGTATAACTCTAAAACTTTAACCCGTAGATTTTTTAACTTTGTATTTAGAACTATTGTAATATCTAACTGTTTTCAATATCTTTTTTGACAGCAATCGACTGAGAATTTATTTACAGGGTGAGCCAAATGACTTTAAATACATTGAGGTGTATGGATGCATTCAATTCATTGAAAGTCTGTGGTCAATGACTACTTTGGCTATCCCCAAAATCTCGCTGACTATCTCAAGTTTGCCGGCTTTTGGTGAAATATCGCCAAATAAAGTGTCGGAAGGAAATCTTTCAAATTGAACTCAGCTTGGCGATATCGAAATATTTGGCTAGAAATCGCTAAACCTTACTATTATTGATATTTTATCTCTTTCAAACAAATAAATTTAGAGGAAGTGCATCGAAAATATTTTTGATCTAATGGACGTGCAAGGAAGTCATGTGTTGGACACATCAGATTTTTTACAATCAGAGTAACGATCTTATTTAAAATCCGAAACGAAAACAGTATTAGTTTACTGCTTACTACGCCTTGTTACGATATCTGTTGCCTTTTTTACTTCCTTGTACGTAGTATAAGGAAGTAATGTGATCCCAAAAAATTTTGGGGGCCAAATTTCGACAAAAAATCCGATTTTGACTACCTCTAAATTTAATTTTAAGAATTTTTTCGATGCATCTTATCGTAGGCTAGCATGCACGATCATATTAACGCGTCTGCAACTCATTTTGACCAGCGGCGAGTTTATTGTGGTCAGTTTTTCCATGCCGTCTGTACGTACGTACGTATGTATGTAACTCGCATATCTCAAAAACTATGGGTCGTAGAATGTTGAGATTTGATATTTAGGATTGTTCTATGATCTAGTTGTGCACCTCCCCTTTTGGTCGCAATCGAATGAATAGTTTATGTACAGGACCGCCCAAAATATTCGAAATACATTACGCTCTATGGGCCGAAATTCATTAAATTCGCATATCTCAAAAACTATTTGGCGTAGAATCTCGAAACTTCATATTTTGGATAGTTGTAACATCTAGTTGTGCACCTCCCCTTTTGGTTCCATTCGATTAGATAGTTTATCTACAGCATCGCCCAAAACATTCGAAATACATTACGCTCAATGGGCCGAAATTCATTAAACTCGCATATCTCAAAAACTATGAGGCGTAGAATGTTGAAACTTTATATTTAGGATTGTTGTAACATCTAGTTGTGCACCTCCCCTTTCGGTTCCATTCGACTGGATAGTTTATCTACAGAACCGCCTAAAAGATTCGAAATACATTACGCTCTATGGGCCGAAATTCATCAAAGCGTTTTTTAGAGGTATTGGGCTATTTCAAACGACTCAGAAGTGATATATGCTGTAAAGAGTTAGAAAATGAATTTCTCCATTATAAAAAGTGTCTTTATCATTTACAGTTCTGCTACAGGAACACTCAAAAGATTTCCAATACATTACGGTCAATGGCAATTTTAGGAGATTCATCCATTTCAATCACAATACCGTCCTACCACATAAGTTAGGTAATGGTCCGACCACGGTCACGTGCCTCCCTCAAGAACTATGCCAAAAGTCGCCAAGCTTGGCGACTTTTTTGTGTACGTGTGTGCATATTTAACTCTCAAATCTCAAAAACTATTATGAAATTTCATATATAAGATTGTTGTAACATCTAGTTGTGCATCTCGATTTTTGGTTAAAATCTACTGCAGAGTTTATTTACAGGACCACCGAAAAGAATTTCAGTACTTTAATGTCTATGGACATCTTCAATATAATACAATTGTAGACAGTCATTGTTTGGTACATGCCCAAAATCTCGCCGTCTGTCCTCGACCTTGGCGAGTTTTGCCGAAATGTCGCCAAATTTGGCGATAGTCAGTCATTTGGTCCATGCTCAAAGTATCGCCATTTGTCATCGTTCTTGGCGAGTTTTGGCGAAATACCGCCAAATTTGGCGATAATCTGTCATTGTTGGTCCATGCTTAATATCTCGCCAAATGTCGTCGACATTGACGAGTTTCGCCGAAATATCGCCAAATTTGGTGCCAAAAATTATTTCGTATTTTGTATAACTCTAAAACTTTAACCCGTAGAATTTTGAACTTCTGTATTTAGAACTATATTATAATATCTAACGGTTTTCAATATCTTTTTTGACAGCAATCGACTGGGAATTTATTTACAGGGTGAGCCAAATGACTTTAAATACATTAAGGTGTATGGATGCATTCAATTCATTGAAAGTCTGTGGTCAATGACTACTTTGGCTATCCCCAAAATCTCGCAAACTATTTCAAGTTTGTCGGCTTTTGGTGAAATATCGCCAAATAAAGTGTCAGAAAGAAATCTTTCAAATTGAACTCAGCTTGACGATATCGAAATGTTTGGCTAGAAATCGCTATATTTTACTATTATTGATATTTTATATCTTTCAAACAAATAAGTTTAGAGGAAGTGCGTAAAAAACATTTTTGATTTAATAGACGTGCAAGGAAGTCATGTGTTGGACACATCAGATTTTTTTACTTTATTCTCCAAAATCCTGGTTAGTTAAAATTTATTTTACGGCACTTTTCAGAGCCATCCAGGATAATTTAAGGATAATTAAGTTTTACTCGTGTATTAAATAATTAATTGAATTGAACAACTATAAATTAAAAAAAAATAGTTAATTAATTAATACTCATTATTCCATTTATTTTGAAAAATGTTTTTGTTTATTATCTCAGTTGCATTCTACACTGCTTCTTTAATAAAAGAACAAAAATAAATCATAAATAATAAACAAATAATTTTTAAATTAACGTAATTAACTAATACAAATTAATCTAATTATTTAGTATTGTTTTTATATAATGACCAAATTTTATTTAATTCATTTAAAAAATTTATTACAGTAATTCATTTGAATGCTCTGTCAATAATAATATTTAAACGTTAATAGCGGTTAATTTTTTTGAATATTTTATTTTTAAATTTATTTATCATCACATTGAATACCAGTATGACAAACAATATCAGATTTTGTTCCATTGAAGTGTTGCTGCGTCCGTGCTTGCTCGTCACGTCAGGTTTCGCCGAAAATGAATAAGTTCCTTAATGTGTTAATGCGCATGCGGCGCCTCAGAGTC
>JAWZYV010002155.1:0-15796 GCA_038373885.1 Cheiracanthium punctorium
CGTGCCTTACGGCATTACAGGCGCCCAACGTAATTCCTGAATCCCTGTGAAAGAAAAAGCGGAGTGGGAGACAGAAGAAGCTAGCGATACATTCTCTATTTTTAGGATTCTTAAGTTTGGAGGAAGAAATATGATTTGACACAAAAAAGTTGGAGCGAAGTTTTTGAAGGGGCTCAGCCCCCTGAATAAAAATATTGGGGGGGCTGAAGCCCCTTCAAGCCCCATGAAGTCGGCGCCTATGGTTGACTCCCAAAATTCTGATAACCAGAAATCCGCAGTCTCCAGAAATCAGCACACATACACAAACATAAACAGTGAAACTTGCAGTTAACCAAGATTGAAATTAAACTTTAAATGTGACATTGTTCAACATCATGGTCAATCAGTTCCATGTTAGCAAATTGCCAATTTTCCATACTTTATTCCTCTTTTAAATAACGGGTGGGAATTTTGGTGATTAAGCCTTTCTCACAACAAGCCCAGGGTAGGTCATCTGTGGCACAGTTTATGGCCATCTCTATTCATTGACACTGAAAATAATGACTATGAGTGATCTGGATTTAGGAGAAATTCTGCAAAGGACACGGCAAGGAAGTTACTCCTGTATGACAGGAAAAAAATTTAGGTTAAATCACTGCATTAACCCTTTGAGGTGCAACCTTTTCCCAATGCTGAAAAAGGGCAGCCATTGCCACGACCCGCAAGAGGGCGGACGATCGAAACGTTCATCGCATGTCACAGATCAAGATACCCTTTTTTCTGACGACAGCCAGCTGCATCAAAAAAGGGTCTCTCAATCTGTGGCATGTGATGAATGCTTTGATAGTCCGCCATCTCGTTGGTAGTTAAGTCGAGCGATGGCAACGGCTGCCCTCTTTTCAGCATGGGGCCATCTATCCGGCTGTTCTAGCATTCTTCCATTTTTCAGCAGATGTCAGTGCTGTTAGAAATAATCGAAACCATTTTTGACGGGAAATGATGTGCTTAAAAAGTAAAGGATTCTCGTGGAGCTATGTCACATGCCACTATTTTTTATAGAAATCCAATCTATTCTTCGTGACTGGCAACAGTCAAAACGTCAGAGTTGGAACACTGCATGTTAAAAGGTTAAGAAAAGAACATTGTAGACTGGATCCTCAATGGGAATAAGCCAGTCCAATGACAGACAAAGAAATCATTCAGTGTTTTGAAGGTAAGCACTTTTTGAGTTTCAACCAATGAAGAAGATTCCAACTAAGATTTTGTTACGGAAACTGATAAAATTCTCTTTGATGAGGGATTAGATTTGAGTCAGAAATTATTGAAATTCCTGGAACAACAGAAACATGCTACAGACCAGGAAGTTAGGGTGCTGTACAATGTTCAAAAAAGCTTTGACAGAGCATCCTAAGGTTTAAAAACAAATAACATGAACACATGTTTGCAAACAAATAACTTAGGTAAAAATTTCATTGGCTGCATCCTATTTTTTCAAATTTTTAGTTTGCTTGAATGAGTGTTGCTTTATGAAATTTATTTTTTTATCGTAAAAATACTCTGCTCTCAATTTATCTCCTGAAATCTGCAACATCCCGAAATCCACACAAATCCCCATACTGTGCAGATTTCTGGGATCCACTGTACTACATAATTCACTAACCTGCTTGTAGCAGATGTTGAAAATCATGACCCTTCTTTTCTTGGCACTTTCGAGACCTGGTCAGTAACATTGAAGCTGGACTGCTGGAATGGTTGCCATCGGGTCAGAAATGCTGCAGCCCTTGATGACTATGAGGATTGTTGCGATATACCTTAGACTTTGAGGGTTTACTACAAAAAAGAATTGCACGCAGACAGATCAGGTGACCTGGGGTTGCCAGCTAAAACTGAGACCAGACTGACCTCTGTCTAGTTGTTACGAGGGCCCAAAAGGGCCAAGAGATGAATGACGGTCATTATCAACATCTGCTACAGGCAGGTTAGCAAATTATGCGCAGCATTTCCTTTCCTCTGCTCTGTTTCTTTGAAAACTGGAACTCAGTTCTTTGGGCCATTTTTATTTGCCTCCACCCAGGGCCTTATTATCACATGGAAAAATTGGGACTTTGCCCAGGGCCCCGGTTCGAAAGGGCCACACAATTTCAAATGTGTTCTGAAACATTCTTTTTTCTATCAAAATTTTATGAAAAATAAAACAAATTTCATAGATGGGGGCCCCCAAATTCATCAATGCCCGGGGCCCCTGTTTGTCATAATCAGGCTCTACCCTCACCCTGTATAAAGTTATAAACACTTACTCCATGTACAATGAATTTAATTACATACTACAGAAAAGATTTTCCAAAAAAATATCAGTGTTGTGATGTTCGGATGAAGTCATTCAATGTTCGATGAGACGAGAGTTTTTATTTGGTGAAAATAGTAGAAAGTGAACCAATTGTCTGTCCAATAAAATAGCAAGAACATTTAGCATTGTGTTAGTACCTAGAATGTTAAGAATAAACAATATTAATTATTTTGAAAACCAGACACGCCAAATGATAAGGGAAAAAATATTGAATGCCAAAAGGTTTCCTTTGGAGCAAATTGGGAGACCAGGGAGGAGAGACCTATTTTTAGACTAGTTGTTGCCACTTATTCTGCAAACTATTTCTGAATAGAAGGCTGCTGCATGCAGAAAAGAGGGAATTTTGATTGCCAAAGTAAGGGGGAAAGTCAGAACACGAAGATAAGTTAAAGGGCTTGATTTTCAGCAGAGTCAATTTAAAACTGAAGAAATTATAGCAAATATTAAATATGCGATCTGCATCACGCATGCTACGAAGGGATCATTTTTGTACCTATTCACCCATTCTCAAGTTTTTTATACGGAGTCGTTTCTAAATGAATGGGTCCAGAGGACTGTCAGCAGAATAGAGCAATAGGAAAGGATCCTTTCCAGGACTTCCACTTAATAATAACATACCTGCCAACCTCCTTAAGCCAAAAACAGGAAGACTCGGTTAGAAAATGCAGAAGATTTCGCAAAAAATCAGAAGATAAAAATAAAATTTAAAAAAATATTTTAAGGACAGAAGACTGTTTTCCCCCAGTGTATATCACCATTTTGTATTATTTTTTTATATTAGTATTGTACAGAAATAAAAACAAAATTAAATAGCAATAGAAAAGAGCTTACCTGAATTTTTTTATATAAAATGAAAAATGATGGAGTATTTTCACAAAAATAAAAAACAAATAAATAAATGTGAATTTGACTTCATTTTTAACCAAAGTATGTTGAAAAATAAACAGATTAAGATTTTTTTATCTCGTTCAAAGTAGCTTTTTTAGCTTTTACTAATAGCTCATCAGAAAAATTATTTTCAAGCTTTAGTTTTCAATACTAACAAATTTTCTAATGATGAATCAGTGAGGGAAGAACGAAATGAAGTTCTGCCAACTATCCATGAAAGATTTGCTTACCAATGCTTTGACCTCCCTCATACTACAGCATTGTGCTGTTAGCTGTTGAAAAGATTACCTTAATAAATTATTTTGAAATAGAATTATTAATTTACAATTTTTTCGCACAGTTTGTAATACAATTTAATATATCGACTAAAAAAGACGGAAGATTTCATCTTCTGGCAGAAGACCTGAAGATAGCTTAAAAAAATCTGATGTGTCCAACACATGACTTCCTTGCACGTCCATTAGATCAAAAATATTTTCGATGCACTTCCTCTAAATTTATTTGTTTGAAAGAGATAAAATATCAATAATAGTAAGGTTTAGCAATTTCTAGCCAAATATTTCGATATCGCCAAGCTGAGTTCAATTTGAAAGATTTCTTTCTCACACTTTATTTGGCGATATTTCACCAAAAGCCGACAAACTTGAGATAGTCAGCGAGATTTTGGGGATAGCCAAAGTAGTCATTGACCACAGACTTTCAATGAATTGAATGCATCTATACACCTCAATGTATTCAAAGTCATTTGGCTCACCATGTAAATAAATTCTCAGTCGATTGCTGTCAAAAAAGATATTGAAAACAGTTAGATATTACAATAGTTCTAAATACAAAGTTAAAAAATCTACGGGTTAAAGTTTTAGAGTTATACAAAATAGGAAATAATTTTTGGCGCCAAATTTGGCGATATTTCAGCGAAACTCGTCAATGTCGACGACATTTGGCGAGATTTTAAGCATGAACCAAACAATGACAGATTATCGCCAAATTTGGCGATATTCCGCCAAAACTCGCCAAGAACGATAACAAATGGCGATACTTTGGGCATGGACCCAATGACTGACTATCGCCAAATTTGGCGATATTTCGCCAAAACTCGCCAAGGTCGACGACAGACGGCGAGATTTTGGGCATGTACCAAACAATGACTGTCTACAGTTGTATTATATTGAAGATGTCCATAGACATTAAGGTACTGAAATTCTTTTCGGTGGTCCTGTAAATAAACTCTCCAGTAGATTGGAACCAAAAATCGAGATGCACAACTAGATGTTACAACATTCTTATATATGAAATTTCATAATAGTTTTTGAGATTTGAGAGTTAAATATGCACACACATACACCAAAAGTCGCCAAGCTTGGCGACTTTTGGCATAGTTCTTGAGGGAGGCACGTGACCGTGGTCGGACCATTACCTAACTTATGTGGTAGGACGGTATTGTGCTTGAAATGGATGAATGCCTCTAAAATTGCTATTGACAGTAATGTATTGGAAATCTTTTGAGTGTTCCTGTAGCAGAACTATAAATGAAAAAGACACTTTTTTTAATGGAGAAATTCATTTTCTAACTCTTTAGAGAATATATCACTTCTGAGTCGTTTGAAATAGCCCAATACCTCTAAAAAACGCTTTGATGAATTTCGGCCCATAGAGCGTAATGTATTTCAAATCTTTTGGGCGGTCCTGTAGATAAACTATTCAGTCGAATGGAACCGAAAGGGAAGGTGCACAACTAGATGTTACAACAATCCTAAATATAAAGTTTCAACATTCAACGCCTAACAGTTTTTGAGATATGCGAGTTTAATGAATTTCGGCCCATTGAGTGTAATGTATTTCGAATGTTTTGGGCAGTCCTGTAGATAAACTATCCAGTCGAATGGAACCAAAAGGGGAGGTGCACAACTAGATGTTACAACTATCCAAAATATGAAGTTTCGACATTCTACGCCTAATAGCTTTTGAGTTAGGCGAGTTTAATGAATTTCGGCCCATAGAGCGTAATGTATTTCGAATCTTTTGGGCGGTCCTGTACATAAACTATCCATTCGATTGCCACCAAAAGGGGAGGTGCACAACTAGATCATAGAACAATCCTAAATATCAAATCTCAACATTCTACGACCATTAGTTTTTGAGATATGCGAGTTACATACATACGTACGTACGTACGTACGTACGTACGTACGTACAGACGGCATGGAAAAACTGGCCACAGTAGACTCGCCACTGGTCAAAATGAGTTGCAGACGCGTTAATATGATCGTGCATGCTAGCCTACGATGAGATGCATCGAAAAGAAATTTTTAATTAAATTTAGAGGTAGTCAAAATCGGTTTTTTCGTCGAAATTTGGCCCCCAAAATTTTTCGGGATCACATTACTTCCTTATACTACGTACAAGGAAGTAAAAAGTCTTCTGTCGAAACCAGAAGAGTTGGCAGATATGCAATAGGAAATGAACCTTTCCAGGACTTCCACTTAATAATAATAATAATTACAATATGTAATAAAACTGCATTACTTTGAGATTGTCCTTGACTTCTGCATATGCTCAGCCATCCATACCAAGAGGTGCAAAAGTAACAGTATGCTCCATGGCAGGTATGAGATCCATATGTATAACACCATTTTTTTTCTCTAAAAATTCTGGCAGGGCTTGATCCACTACACCTTATATAAAAGCAATGTAATGAATTAAAAAATGCAATATTAATAAAATCATAACTATAGAGATATATAGATAGATATTCATAAAATCTAGTAAGACTGTATGAAATGCACAAATCAACAGATCAGAAAAAGTCAATACATAAATATACAGTAGAAAACAAAAACCCGAAATCTGCACAGCTTAGTACCAGACCTTGTGCAGATTTTGGATCATAATATGAAAATTATTTCCTTCCATTCCCACTCAGAAAATAATAATAAAATACTGTACAAAACAAAGAAGGCAAAGAATATGACTCCTATTATAATCAGAATCATAAGATAAAAATAAGCAGGAAAAATACTATATTTTATTTATAAAAGAAATGCAGGCTACAGATTAAAATCCATTTACAGTGATGCATATAAAAGGACAAATTACATCAGACAAAATTTAAAAATAAAATAAAATAAATACCAGTCCAAGTCCAAAGAAAACTTATTTTATAAAATTTATATAACGAAAAGTAAATGTAATTATATTTTATAATTGGATCCACAAATAAATGACTATTACGAAGAGACTTCTTCGGTACATTGACACAAATACTCTAAAGAATATCATTACAGTCTACCCTATTATTGACAACTTTATAAAAAAATAATAAACAAAATAGATCACGACGAGAACTTAAACTAGGAAGACCCAAAACACTTCTCAAGTAAGACGAAGAAATATTCGGAATGTAAATAGGATTACTTTTGTAATATAAATAACATGAAAACTGAGTCTGCACCTGCTCAAGAATTTGCATTTTATTTTTATAATACGGATCTCAAATAAGACTACACTATTCAAGATTAGAGCGTATCAAACTGAAGTATAAGATTTTTAAAGCATGAAGGTTAGAAAAGTCTTTAGTTTTACACTTAAGAAAACCAAGTTTTTTGGTAAGCTTTAGAGATAATGTAATTGATATGGATTGAAAAATCAAGTTTCCTGTCAAAAACAATACCCAAATCAGTTATAAAATCCGAAAGAAATAAAGGAAGATTATTAATATGATATGAATCAATAAAAGTTTGAGATTTACGAGAATAACTAAGAATACTACATTTCATAATATTAAGAAGTAATTTGTTGTCAGTGCACCATTCGTATAAACTATTAAGATCACTTTGTAAAAGACAAGCATCATTAACAGACCGTATCTCTTTAAATAATTTCAGATCATCAGCAAATAAAAGATACTTAGAAAATTTCAAAACTGAACACAAATCATTAATAAACAAAGTAAAGGTCCCAAGTTACAGTTTTGGGGAACACCAGAAGTACAGGTAAAATTCTCAGAAACAGCACCATTAAAATACACAAAAATTAAAATATTAAAACATTAAAATACTCAAGTAAGAAAAAATCCAGTCGGTAAAATTAATGTGAAAACCCAAGCCAATTAATTTATTAAGAAGAATTCCAAAGTCAATAGAGTCAAAAGCCTTGGAAAAATCGGTATAAATGACATCAAGTTGATATCCGTTTTCAAACGAAGAAATAATATTCTTATTTAAACAAAATAAATTAGTAAGCGTAGACTTTTTAGGAATAAAACCATGTTGAAATGAGGAAATTAAATTTTTAACTTGCTGAAAAACCTTATTGTGCATTATAATTTCGAATATCTTAGAAAAGGACTTAAATAGCAATAGGTCGATCATTTTTCAATCATTATGTCACCTTTTAAAGACAGGAATCATTTTAGTATGCTTCCAAGCATCCGGAAAAGTATAAGTTTTTAAAGAAAGATTCAATAAAATGAGAAGAGGATAAATCAACCCATCAGCACAACCTTTAACAATGAAGGAAGGTACATTGTCAACACCAACAACTGAAGAAGACTTCATCTTCTTAAATGCCAAAAGAACATTCTCAAAAGTAATATTATCAATTTTAATGTAATCATACGAGGAGCTGTCAAAGAAGGGAGAATTTTTGTCATAATCCGAAGTAGATTTGTACACAGAGCTATAAAGTAAGTGGCAAAAACATTAGCGTTATCACTATTGTCATTAAAGCAGACATTTTTATGACAAATATTGTTAGACAAAGATTTGTTCTTATTAAAATAAGACCAGAATTTTTTAGGGTCAGATCAGAGATCTAGGTATATACAAAATTATAAGATTATGTACAAAATATTTAAACCTGTTAAGACTTTTGTGAATAGTAGTTTAAGGGTTTGGAATGTTTCAATTATAGTTTTAGATTTTCTTTTATAGACTATCCTTATTTTTGGTTCGGTAACACTACTTTGTTCTCTACAAATCAGAGATATTTCTCTCAGTGGCAAACCTTCGTCAAAAGTTACTTTATCCATCATTGGATCATCCTTAGAGTGACTGTAGTAGAGTCTGAATCTTGTGACAAACATTCAGTACCCATTTTGTCATCTCAAGGTTATCAATATTGTTATCACAAATACTAAAATATCATTTCCTTCAAGTGGGAATTGCTTACATAGTTTTATTCTGTAGTTATACTACAGTTTTCTGAAATTGCAGTGGGCAGAGCAGATTTCATTGTTTACACTGGACAGACAGTCCGAATTTCAGAACCTTACGGATTTTGGGTCTTCTACTGTATATATATATATATATATATATATATATATATATACACAGTCAAACGACGATTTAAGGTACTTTGATTTAATGAATGTTTTTTCTCTCCCGACAAAAAGGGTGCTAAAATGCTCTGATTGAACAAATTTTTAGCATTGATTTAACGAACAACAATCGCTGAAATAGGAAGACAGCGATACAGAAACAGTCATTTACAATGGCACCGTGGAGAACGATGATCCAATGCCTGGATGGGAAGATGTTCCTAGTACTGGAAATGTTACAGGATATGTGTCTTGCGATGTACAGCTCAGTACCTGCAACAGTGAACAGAAAGAGAATGAAGATTCTGAAAGCAGCGAAGATGAAGAAACGGAAATTGAATTTTAAAAGATGACATTCCAAGAAGCAGTTTGCAGCTTGAACACTTAATTTTTTTTTTTTTTTTTTTGTCTCAAAAGGCTTATGATGTTGTTCTTACGAAGTTAGAAAATATCGACAAAGAACTTTGGAAAGTCAAAACAAAGCACTATCCAGGATTTCTTTCAAAAGTGCTAATAAGTATGTATGTATTATGTTTTAAGAGCAAGTAACATTAAAGAATTTAGGTAATTTTAAAGTGGATCTCCTAACAATAATCATTCTTTTTTCTATATCTATATCTAAGGGTATTTTTCATTTTTTTCATAAGTTAATATTTTAGCTAACCAAAACTACTTATGCTGATAACAGAAAATTTGGCATGTATGTAGGGTTTGTAACACAGATACTCGACAAAAGAGGATTTTCCAAAATTTGTAACCTGCGGGGGCAGGAGACAAAAATGTTCCTTACATATATCTCGCAACAGTGCTCAGAATAAGATTTTGAAACTGGCAGAATAAAATGCAGACAGCTTTTATAAGCTGATGGCAAAAACTGTACAGCTCGTGACAAAATCTTAAATTTTCTTAATAATGGTTAATTGCAGTGAAAGATTTTTTTGCATTAATAAAAAATAAATCAATAACGCTATGAGAAGAACAAAAACGTTTTACTTTTGTTGTAGTTCAGCATTCCCAAATTTCATACGTAAATTTAAAATTTATCTCAAGTCGAAAGAAACACTCAAACAGTTATGCGGTGTCATGTCTTTTATTCCTCTTTGAGCAAACAACACACCTCCTTCTAAGTTTTTTCCACTTTTCTCAGTACACAGTTTTGGGAAATGACGTCCATTAAGCCTTAGTGGATTTGTATCCGGAGATTTCGTGCTTACTTTTGTACGTTTTAACTCTAGATACTTGTCCATGATTTCATGGATCAAGCGCCTTTTAAATTCTAACAGTGACATATTCTGGCATTGATGTTTTTTAAAAAGAACATAACTGTTATAAACTGCCATGTCAAAAAACCCAAAAAATAGTTTCTTGTACCACTTAATTGTCTTACAAAAAGCTGGATAGTGATGCATTATTGAATCCCCGAGATCGACACCTCCCATATTTTGATTGTATCAAAGCACACAATTTGGTTTCAAAATGTCACTACCAGTTTTCCGATCTTGTTTCCCTGTTGGTGCTGCACTATTTCCATGGAAAGTAGACAGCATTACAACATTTTTATTTTTATCGTTGAAACTGATAACATTGATCCCATCTTTTTGAGCTGCAAATATTTCATCTTTTCCAACTTTCTGGGGTAAATTTTTGGGCATTCCTTTACGATTTTTCATTACTGTTCCACAAACATTCGTTTTATTTTCTTTAAGATGTACTGCTAATTCCGGGGACGTAAAAAAACTATCTAAGTACAAATTATATCCTTTTCCCAATAAATCGGATAATAAGGTTTTCACAACACGTTCGCCGTATGTACGTCCCGTTTCCAATAAAAAAGTCTCTTTTTCAGCGTAGACACAAAAGTTCCAAATATATCCAGATTTTGATTCGCATATTTGTATATTTTTATTCCATATCTAGATCTCTTTGACGGAATGAACTGCTTAAAACCTAATCTTCCTTTCCACGCAAAAAGACTCTCATCAACAGATATATTTCTATCAGGTATATAAACACTTTTAAAGTTTTCCTTCAAACTATCAAGTACTGGGTTTATTTTTTCCAGTTTTTTTGCACTAGAGGACGACGTAAAATGCAAATATTTCAATATTTACAAGAAGCAATCACGTGTCATAGCTGAGTTAAAAAAGAGAGTAGAGAGCACAGGATCCGTGGAAAAATTCAGCTTCAAAGAGTTTACTCATAAGTGTTGAGAGACCCAAAAACACGTACATCTCACTAACTTTCACCTCTTCAAAACTTTTCATTGCTGGTGCTTTGGATGTGCTGGGCGCATCTGTATCCATGTGACATATTTTTCTTCCATATAAATTAGTTTCTTCAACAATTTTCTCGATAAGGCTTTCTGTGAAAAATAAATTTAAAAAGTTCAGACTGCAAGGGCACTGAAATTTTATTCATATCGAGTCCTGGTGTTCCAGTGAAATCAATATTAGTAAGCTCTTCTATGTTAGTACTCCACTGACATGACGAAACTGTAACAGGAATGTCAGATTTATTTTCATCTATTTCAGAATCTGAATCCGA
Organism: Cheiracanthium punctorium; assembly: GCA_038373885.1. Classification (NCBI taxonomy): domain Eukaryota; kingdom Metazoa; phylum Arthropoda; class Arachnida; order Araneae; family Cheiracanthiidae; genus Cheiracanthium; species Cheiracanthium punctorium. Next base: position 11,076 of record JAWZYV010002155.1, read on the forward strand.
AAACTGAGGGCTTTCTGATGAGCTCCAGTAATTTATGGTGTTTTCACTGCTGACACTATCATCAGAAAAATTGTAGTTAGGATCATTGACTATTTTACTAATTTCTTCCTCTGATAGATATTGACGTCTCTTAGCCATGACTGCACAAACACAACTAAAAGAGATAAAACCTGAGGTAGAATACCCCCCCCCATGAAAATAATGAAATAAAATCCCATCAGAACAGAAAACAGAAACTAGAGCCTAAGCTAAACAAAAACCTAAAGAGAAAAGCGAACCACTTCAAAATGAGTAAGAAGTATTCCGCACGTGTTTCTGTTTACATTATTTCCCTCCAAAGTTCTAATGACTCACAGACAGTTGACTAACCCCAATCTGACATTGGAGAGAGAAATACTTATTTAAGAGTATAATATTTTACAAGAAACATGGATTACTAACGCTCTCTAGTGCTCTGCATTTCGTTCCAATTTTGAAACGCTTGGACGTGGGTGTCACTTTCACCGTAACGCAAAGGTGCGGTGCTTGGCCCTGAGAGCAGTTTTTCGTCGACGCATATGTGCAGCGCTTGTCCTGAACGGGTTAAGCAACTTAAGGCATTTTAGGAATATATCAGTAAATTTCTTTCTTTTTAAATTATGAATTTAGTTCATTTCTTTTTTAACATTTGTCAAGACTGATCAACAGAAGAAGTATGTGCTTGTCTAAGAAAATTTGCATCAAAGATCGATAGTTTGTCATCAAAATCTTTAAGACCCAAATTATTTCCCTAATAAATTAGGGAAATAATTTTGGTCTTAAGCTTAATTCTGGCTCTGGATCGAGCTCGATCGATGAATTAAGCTCTTTTAATTCATCAGTGATCAGGATAAGAATTATTTCCGGTCAATAATAAATTCCTCAGTAAATCACTTGACGTATAACAATTAATAAAAACTGTAAATTGTATAAATCAAAAATATGTAAATCTTGTAGTATTTTTGAAGGGGGGGGGGGGGAATAAGAAAAACAGTCTATGCTTTATAAAAGTTATTAAATACAAAAAATTGAAGGACAACCTCAGCTGGCAGAGTAAAATTACCCAGAACTTTCACTTAGCTACATCACAAGAAAATATGCGTGCAATAAAGTTGTGTTATGACATTTTCAGGTAATAAGGAATCAATAAAATTTGAAATAAATATTTAGAATAAGATTTAGAGAGATTATTTAAAACAAAAATGACTGAATTTTATTTAAGTCAGTAAGTTATAGATAAACACCTTTTTGTCTTGTTAAATAATACATACTAGAAGACCATATTATGATTTTTCACACAACATAGAGATGAAAATATTTAATTTTTAAGAATACAAGATACAAAAAATATTTTTGACTAATAATAAAACTAAAGTACAGTTAAATACTTTCAAATTTAATAAAAAGCTATTTAATTTGTTTTTATTTTATAAATTAGTAAATCAAAAAGCACTTATTAATTTTGGTTTATGTTTAGCTACAATAAACATTTTTTAAAAATAGCTGGCATATTGGAAAGAATTTTTAAATTTTTATTACTTTATTTAATTATTCTTCATTTTTAGAGAAGGGATGGGGAGGGTAGGTGAAAGTTGTACAATATTTTCATTATTCGTGTATAAAAAGTCAAAATTGGTGAAAACTTAACATTTAACTTTCAAATATATAGCATTACACAATTAGCGATAAGATAAATTATATAAGTATGCTAATAAGTTTTCATATGTTGTTAAATAAGACTGAAGTAATTGATTAAATATTCAAAGTACAACAAGGACATACAGATGAATAATTGAAGTTCATTGGATCCTGTTGATGATTACTGATGGATGAAAGTGATCTGGAATATACAAGCTCTGGAGGTAGAGAACCAGATACTGACTGCACTATAACATTTACACTATGTAGGTTCCCATGAAGATCCTAGAAAAAAATAACACACTTAGAAATCCAATTAAACTAACTTTTTTTAAGAGATAAATTTTTTTGCACATTAAATGTGCCTTAATTTCATTTACACATTAAAAAAATCATTGGTTAAATGAAGTGTAAGCAATAAATTAAAAATATTTTAAGGCTCATAAAAATTGAGCTCCAGATCTAATTTTAAATAATAAGGCACATAAAAATTAAGCTCCAGATCTACTTTTTAAATAATTATATTTAAATTTAAGAAACTTTAGTGATCTATTGCATTAAAAGTTTTTAAAGCATTAAAAGTTTCAGACAAATGAAATTAAATGATATAAAGAACAGCAGTAATAAAAGGACCAATGGAATGTGATAATTCTAGGTACTGTCTTTTGACATCAATGTAACATAATGAGTTTGAGCAGTTAAAATTAATTATGGTTTATCTTGAAATCCTCAATGCTCAAAGAGCATTAACAAATTCATACACATGAAATTTTTCAATAATGTAAATAAATATTTTTTAAAATGCAGTTTATTAAAACTACAAAGTTGCAATAAATGAAAGTTTCTACAAACGTACTTGGCTGAATTTCCCAGTTTTCAGACCTTTAATGCAGCATGTTTCAGTTAATCTCTTTACTTTTCACAAATAATCAAATTTTTTAATGTTTCAGTTTTTAATTATATATTGATCCATCAACAGCTTTTACAAATTTCTATTTCCAAATGCTAGAAAGATTAAAAATCATCACATTTAATTGTCTCCAAGAAATCCTAGATTCTAAACTTCCTTTGTCAGTGTATCTGATGGCAGTAGCGTTGCCAGGCGTTCGGATAAAGCCGGACATAGTTAGGCTTTTTGATTGCGTGTCCGGCCAAACTGAACGGTGTCCGGCTTTTGACTGGTGACTTTGGCTGATTAGTCATAAAGTACTTGAACTGATTGGGCATTCGATGTTATTTATATTTCATTAGAATTTAACAGGATTCATGGTAATAATCAAAAAAGCTTGATTTTACATGCAATTTTTTTGTTGTACCTATTAATACTGAGACAAAATCCTCAATATTGTAGGCTGTCCGGCCTTTTTACCCAAATGTCCGGCCAAACTGGCTGGTCTGCCCGGCTATTTAGTTTGGCGACCTGGCAACCATAGATGGCAGTGACAACTCACTGATTGGGCACACTCAAACATTCAAGACATGATGCTTCTGAGTAGAGTTCATTGAAAATAAATTTTAATATGTCAAGAGTGGTAGATTCCAAATCCTAATGAGTTCCACTGCAATCTATTGTAACAAATATTTATACTGGCAATATCTCATTGGTTATAAACAGATTTTAGATAATTATTAACTATAATCATTGCACTTGACAATTGTTAACAATTTTAGTTTAGGAAATTAATAAACTTAAAGATCTTGCTTGGGGTTTTAGATATGCCCTGAAACATTCAGTAGCCTTCAAAATTCTCCATTTACTCTATTTACTCAATTATAAATCCTGAAAAAATACCTCCCTTCCTCCAAGGGGGAAAACTACTTCTGATAATGAGTACACTAATTAATATTTCTAATATAATAATTTTATACAATGTGGAACTACATTTAGTCATCTCAAAGATTTGACATTGCATGCTACATGAGATGAGCATTGCATGAGAGACAAGATGTTTATCTTGTCTCTCATTTGATTTGAATCAGCCCTCAAATTCGACCAAATATTCATACACAATGAAACGTTTACATCTTTTTCAGTGTACAATGATATAATCTAAAAGTCAGAACAAATTACTACAAGACCATTTACAGTATCATTTTCCAGTAATAACTATTTATAGTTACCGACAAATTTAAACCAATGAAAAAAATGCAACATAATGCTAAATGAAAGTTCACAAAACAGAATAAGAAATTTTTTAGACTAGATTGGTAATTTGTCAAAAAAAGAGGCAAATACAGTTTCTTCCTAGGATTATTTTCAAAGAATTGAAACTCAGTTAAATTTTTCAGTTGAACTAAAGAAATCAAGAATACATGGGAGTTTCCAAGTGTGTTCTGATTTTAAAAGTGTTAAAACACAGGAGAGAAAAAAAAAGTGAAGAAGTAAAAAAAGACTGACTATTTGATAATTATGAACTGAAAAAAAAATTATGGGTCTAAATTTGGGCCACTCTGGGCAATTGTCCAGTTGGAGCCCAGTCCTTAAGCAAGGCCCTTTGTAATCTCAATTGCTTTGATTAGAAGAATTATAGAACTACAGTCATTTTTCCCCCTTGAATTCAAGAAAGGACTTTTTTGAATAATTTGGCAATAGCGAGATTCAAATTTCATTAGCCTTTTTATTTTCTCCTCTCAGAGAAACTAATTATGTGTATGTACTCAGTCATATTTATCCTTCCTTTTCAGTTTGGAAGGCTAAAAATCTAAATAATTAGGTGAATGACCTTCAGTTATTGCTTGTTAAACAACTGATAATGAGACTTCCCTTATTTTTCTGTTTCATTTTGGATTGAAAAACAATCTTGCATATGGAAAAAATATGGTGACGATCCAAGGAATTCAAACTTATTTCCTTAATTTGTTAACTTATTAATGACGAATAAGTAATTTAATTCAGTAAATATAAATTTTCGGATGAAATTCATACAAAACATCTGTCAAATATTTTAAATTTAAAATCTATACTTCAATGACAGCCACTAGTTAACTTAATAGGAGCTTGAGAAAGTTTTCAACCCTCTATTGGTAAAATTAGATTTCCTGTTTCAAGAACAGAAGAAATCTAC
>JAWZYV010002156.1:0-16667 GCA_038373885.1 Cheiracanthium punctorium
TCTGGAATAAGAATAAACCTTCTGAACAACAAAACTATAATAAAAATAAAATTGTTTAAAATGATCTGACTGTAGCTATGACTCTTCTGAAAGGATTATCACTTCCAAACCCAGGCTCAAGCACCAAAGCATATTGACTCGAATTCGATTATTGATTGTGGCAATCACTTGGTATAGAAAATCCATTGCATGAGCTCATGTTTTACAATGTCAACAGGCACTGCTTCTCGGATCAATCAGGCCCGACCTTTCAAAATTCAGTTTTCATGATCGCAGCTCAGTTGTGGTTGGGAGGTGGAGTGGATGGGAAGAAGTACGTCTTGTTTAAAACCTAATATATTTATTTTGACTATTTACAAATGGTGCTACTTGCACCCTCGCACATAAACCAGTCATTAAGCATGCTGCTACTCGACGCTTCGGCCTGGCAGGGATTCTTTTAGCTGGACTACAAATCTCTCTCTGGACACGACATGACATGAAGTTCGATTTTACAGGAGCACCTAACGTATGGTACGCTTATCTCCAGTGTGTAATGATAAAAGAGTGTTTTGCGAAATCATGAAATAAGCCCAAGAGACAGGGCCACCCTAATAGCACAGATGGTCACAAAAGAGTCGCTGTGACGTCACAGAGGGTCACAATTGTCACAAGACTGTCACATACTACTCACATTGTGACTTGTGAGTGATGTGACTCTACTGTGTAGTCACTGTGAAGTTTATTTGTGACCAGTCACCAGGTGACGTCGTCGTGAAGTCACCATGTGACTAGTATGTGATCGGTCGCTCAGTGACTCCACTGTGAAGTCACCATGTGACTAGTATGTGATCGGTTGCTCAGTGACTCCACTGTGAAGTCACCATGTGACTAGTATGTGATTGGTCGCTCAGTGACTCCACTGTGAAGTCACTGTGTGACTATTTTGTGACTACTGATTTTTTGTACTTCAAAATGACGTCACACAGCCGCTTTTCACTCATTTTTTCTAAAATTTTGTGGCAATTTCTTTCGTGAAACATTTAATAAATAAATCCGAAAATAGTAATTCAATAAAACCTCGCAGTTATGTAGTAATGGAATTTAGTTTAATTTATTAATTTATAAATTATTTCGTTTAAACAAGACAGTATTATTTACAAAACAATATTATTCTATATTATAGTTGTATATATTAGAGTTGAGAGTTCTAATCACAATGGTGAAAACTAAGTATCTGTGAGTAAAATTAACAATTTCTTTCATATCCCCATGGCATATACGTTTCGTTAGTGTAATGTAAGGTTTAAATTTCGGATGGGGGGGGACTATCCGGTATTTTCAACCTTATTGTTACTAGAGTAAATACAAATGTCTCAAAATTGCTGTTTTTTAATAATTGCTTTAAGTTTTCAGATCCCCCCTCCTTTCAAATACGTCTCTGGTATGTTTGAAAGTTCCACTACGAAAATTTTGCGCTAAAACTTTGGGTCTAAGTCAAAAATACTTTATTTTATCTAATGCATGTTTATCCAATTAATTTTACTTATTTTTATATGAAATCCCTTTTAGGCAAAATATAGCAAAAATATAAATCTTATCCCTCATACCTTAATATATATCAAACCCCACATATCGCACATTACAAATTTATTTCTCATAACCGAATAAAAAATTTCAATAAATCATTAGTTTTTTCGGATGAATACTTAAATAAAACAGCACATTATCTCCTGAAAATAATTTATGTGGAAAAAGAAAGATTTCCAAGATTTTTAATTTATATTTATTAATTATGATATTTTTTATATTATTTATAAAATACTCACAGAATATAAAATTTATTTATAAAATAAATATATATATTTATATATGAAACTTATTTATAAAATACTCGCAGAAAGATTTTAAATTTCCAAAAGAAGCCGTCAGAACTAGCTTTTGCAGCAATCAGTTTACTTTTAAAGGATCTCGAGCAAGGTAATCACAGCGTTGTGGTTAAGATGCGGGGCTACTAACCGTTAGCTCCACGGTTCGATTCTGGACCTCAACTTGCCTGAGAGTTTAGTGCTGCCATCTGGTGTATATTTTCGGTAACTCTTTTTCCCCGAGTTTTTTCGCTGTTGCAAAACTGTCCCATCGTGACTTCTCCGAACGGTAACAATGCGACTACACAGCGAGAGGACATAGCGACTCTGGCGTGACTTTGCTGCGGAGTCGCGGCGACTGTTTGTAACTGTATTGTGACAGTATTGTGTGGTCGCATTTCAGTCACAGGGGACTGTTGTGCTATTAGGGCATAAGCATGTCCATGTCATTAAAGAACAATCTGTCAAACCTACTAATGAGCCGTGGCAAGGCAAGAGTGCGGAAAACCGTGAAAGAAACAAGAAAGTTGGAAGATGATGGAGACTGACCCATTCTCCCCCCGTGTATAAACACGGACTTCATAGGGCGGGTTGCTCAGTAAGACCATGAGTTTCATGACGTGGAGGACAGTGTGAGGATCAAAAATGAAAGCTGTGAGACAAATTAGAACCATGAAAACATTGTAAGAATCAATATATACAATATGTACAGAAACACAGGTGAATATAGTTAGAAAATGAATAAGCTGGAAAAGATGCAACAGTGAGAGTAAGTACTAGACGAATGAAATTCAAATCAAAAATATCTATGTTCAAATATGTACAGGGACAATGTTCGAGCAAGGCAAAGTGAGAATCTAGGTGATGTCCGGGGCCGCCAAGGCAGTCCGAGGGCGTATGCGATGTTGTGGATCGCGGTAATCATAGTCAGGGATTTCAGCCAGGATTTCATTTGGCAGTTCGTGTAAGTTGTCAAAGAAGTGCGACGTAAGGTCCATGAGATTTTTTCTCATAGTTGGTATTTTCAGGTCATTTCTAATGTTGATGTTGTAGAGGAAATGATGTCCATGTCTGATCTTCCTGAGTATAGAGCTTTGTTTTGACTCTAATGCGTTTATATTAGACTTGGCTGCAGACGCCCATACAGGCGCTTCATATGTAGCTGAAGGTCGAACAAATGTTTTGTATAGTAGTGTTTTATTATGTATCCCAATCTTGGAGTTAAAGAAGAAGGGAGAAAGTTTCGAAAAACTCTCTCTGGACTGGCGGGGAGATGCACCTTTTAACTTGAGAGCGGGTGCGTCGTAGGGATGCGCATGGTTCTTGCTCCCGGCTCTTGAACTTCGGGCCGGATTCACATGCTGCTGTTCGCTGGTGCGACCGCTTTGCGTTCCGGGATAGAGTTGACTTGCGAAACGGGGTAGGAATTCCAACATTTCAGCTGAATTCAGTTTTCAGCACTGGAGTACTGTTGCGTTCACGCCGACATTTTCTGTCGAAAAGCTTTGTGGGCATAATTTGCTGACTTGGTTTGTCACCCGTTTTCCTTGCTTTGATCAATAGGTAGCCACATTTTACTCAAAATTTTGAGTCAAAAACCCTAAGCAAGAAATTGTGCTATGGGCGTCATGAAATGAAACTGATGCTCCTACCACACTAGAATTTCTTATAACCTGTTTAATTTTCAGTTAATGGAGTCTGAATAGCAATACAAATCAGGAATGAGCATTATCATACCAATTTCGAAAATTTAAACTCCCGTTATACAAAATCAAAACACTGAAGAAACAACCAGATAGTTCAAAGAGGAAAGTTTTATTTAAAAACCACTACTTTGCATGAAAGAGCCGGCGTGATTGCACAGCCTGCTCCCCATCTAACCCCTTGTGAGCGTGCAGAGCGCAAAGGGCACTTGGGTAAAGCTATAGGTGAAGAGCCGGCGCCTCGGCCCCCCCCCCCCTTTACTCTTTCACACAACACCTATCTTTCCTTACTTCCTTTTACACATTCTCTACACTTTTACCTGGCTGTTAGAGGATCACCTATCTACGAAGCAACATGACGTCTCCTGCTGATGCTCAAGTCCCCATGGACCTGCAATCCGTCTTCAGATGTAAATGGAACAACAATGACTGCGAGGACTTTGATTTTTTCTGCCTATTCTTCGCTTTCTTCGACTCGAGAGACCCGCACACCAGACTGCCCTTTCAGAATGAACTATGCGATCTCGTAAACAAGCCCGATGTTACCACTCGTGCAAATTGCAAGGGGCTAACTCTTTTTCGGGCCCTTAATGAGGAAACGGTACGCAAATATGAAGAGAGGCATGGAGTCTCCTTTACTACCGCCACGGAAGTGACGCCACTCAAAAATAAAAGAAAGATTGATGCTGAAGACAGCGACACCGAAAATGGTTTACCTGACAAACTTCAATGCTACGACGGGGATAAATACCCCGTTGTGCCCAGCCATACGCCCACCCTTGCGGCCGGTAGCTCCACTACTGATGCCATCAACGAAATGATGGATGATACCGAAACTGGACAATCCCAGCACCAACTCAACTTTGCTGCTGCCGCTGGATCGAACGGAAGCAAACCAGCAAAGTACACAATATACGCTGAACTGAAACAAGATTACGCCCACCAGCTCAAAGAACTTTCTGAAGTTGTTGGTCAAGAAGTCAGATCCACTTTAACAGGGGACAAGCACAAAATTACAATCATTGATGACAACAAATTCCGCTTAGTCCAGGCCTATCTAAATCAGAACAAGATAGGGTTTCAGACAGTGGACCCCAAGGCCCATCGGCCTAAGAAATACGTGATCAAAGGTATCCCCTCCACCACGCCCACTACGGAAATTGAACAATTTCTCAGAGAAGAGGATCTCGATCCCATACAAATTAATTTTCTCTACTCAAAGAAACTTCAAAGGCACTGGGCAATTGCCCTGGTGGCACTGAGGCCCACCCCAAACCTAGAGGAAATGCATAGAATAACCACCTATGGGCACTTAAACGTCACCGTGGAAAATTATAAAGACCAATAACTTGTGAAACAATGTCATAATTGTTTGGCCTATGGCCACCACTCAGCCACCTGCACACTGACACCTAAGTGTCTTAACTGTGCCGGCCGACACACCTTCACCTCCTGCCCCAACCGGGAAAAGAAGCAAGAGGCCGTATGCTGTAACTGCAAAGGCAATCATGTTGCCACTTACAGAGGTTGCCCCCGCAACCCTAGCAACAGAAACAAAACCAAGACTGTTGCTTCAAAAGAAACAAAGAGAACCGCACCGCCCACCATTACCCAACAGGTGCAGAGCAAATTCACCAGCCCGATCCCTCCATACTCTGTGAAGATCGCGGACCGGGATAATAATGGCCAAAACGAAACTTACTGACCAAGAACTGAAGAAGAACGAGAACCCTCCTCCTCCCAAAACGAACAGACCCAATCAACGTTCGAGAAAACAGAAAGCCAAGAGCGCAAAGGCGGAAGCGACCAAGCCCCCTGGGCTAAACCCACCAACCAATAGCTAGCCTCCGCAGGAGAATACCAAAACCAAAAGCAAAGAGAAACACAACGAGACAGACGCCCCTGGCGAACAACAGGAATCTGTTGAAACAGTGTTGGAGCTGTTTGACGCCATGAGGGAACTATCCGAGCTCACAAATATTGCTAAAATGATAGGCTTCTTTAAGGAAGTCGCAGCCAAAATGAGGAAACACACAAAACCTGTTGATCAAGCATTCCAGCTCCTGCAGGTGTATAATAACTATTTCAACACTCAGCATGGGGAGTAGAAGCCATTTAAGAATCATCTCCTGGAACGCCAATGGCCTCCACGGCAAGTTCCCTGAGTTTAAGGATTTCCTCACCAAAGGGGACTTTGATATCGCGTGCTTGCAAGAGACAATGTTCCGAGCGAACAAACATTATTGGATACCTAACTATACTCTACACAGACACGACAGGGACTGTACTGGCTCTCGTCTGTGTGGCGGTGTGGCGATCTATGGTAAATCTGTCATTCCCCATACCCGGATCGATAACCTACAATTGGATAAACTGGAAGCCGTCAGCATAAGTGTTGACACCAATCGTGGCAAGCTCCTAGATTCCTCAGCCTATGTCCGGCATTACCTCGGTTTCCCCACCGAAGACCTTAGAAAAATCTTCCATCACAATCAAAATAGTTTCATTATAGGGGACTTTAATGCCGCGCATTATGCGTGGAACTGCCGTAACAACACGCACTATGGCACTCAATTGCTGAAATTGCTCATAGAAGATCATCTCCGCATGGCGTTTCCCAGCTCGCCCACACATTTTGTAAACAATAACAAAGAACTGCACTCCACCATAGACCTGGCTATGCATTCTATGGACTGCCTACCAGTCATCAACACGATCAACATGTTTACTTCGGATCACCTGCTTATATACACAGAGCTGCCTATTGTCCATTCTATCATTAGTAGGAAACTGAAGCTGAAAACCAACTGGCTGGAATTTACCAATCGTCTTATCGACGCCCCGCAGGTCCTCCCCACTTGTCAAAGAAAAGAGGATTTGGATGAAGAAGCGCTCAACCTCACTGAAGAAATAAAGAGGGCGCATCTGGCCTCCTCTACTCAGGATACCTCGCCCCAGCACCTCTCTCTTCCAATGGAAATCAAGCAACTTATAGCCAAGCGCAACTTAGCAAGACGCCGGCACCAATCCACTCGCAGCCCAGTGGACTGGGACGAGTTTAAACATCTCCGAAAGAAAGTGAAAGACGAGATCCGTAAATTTCTGACGGAACAATGGTTGGAGTACCTCGACTCTATTGGCCCGGAAAACAACTCGCTATGGCGTGCCATAAAGCGAGTAAAGAACAAAAAGCTTCACGTTCCACCAATAAAACACAATAACGCTATATTAGTGCAGGAAAAGGACAAGGCGGAAGCCATTGCACAGTTATACGAAAGACAATTCACGAATGATGAGCAATCATCGCTCAACATCCAGCAGAATGTGCAGGACTTCCTCTCACGGGACCCGACCGCGGATATCCAGCCCGCGAGCCCTTCTGAAGTAATAGACATCATCGAAAAACTACCTAAGAAGAAAAGCCCTGGGAGGGACGGTATCAACAACCAAATGCTCAGGAACCTGCCAGCCATCACCATATTTAAAATCACGGCTCTCATTAATTTGATGTTGACGCACCTGTATTTCCTAAGTGCTGGAAAGACGCAGTGGTATGCCCCATACCCAAGCCCTAGCATGACCTAGCACTGCCGGCCTCCTACCGCCCAATAAGACTGCTTAGCAGCTTGGGAAAATTAGCCGAACGAGTCATACTCCATAGACTGAACAACACTCTATCTGAAAATAACGTCATTATGCCCGAGCAGTTTGGGTTTAGGCAGAGTCATAGCACTACACACCAACTCTACCGAGTGGTCGAACAACTTTTCTGAGGGGCTTCAGATGAAGGAGCACACGGTAGAGATGAGTTCGGGCTCATTTTTTGAAGCCCGAGCCCGCCCGAGCCCGAAGACTTATAATCCGAGCCCGAGAAATATTATTAAAGTTGGAGCCCGAGCCCGCCCGAGCCCGAAATGTCAGCTAAAGACAAATAAAATGAACTACTTCATTAATAGGATACAATAAATTTTGGAGCTTCACACACCTTCTAGTCCCCGTGCCGCTATTTTTTGAAATAAGTACATCTATTTATCCCATAAATCACTTTTTAAAATTTGTTTCAAGGAGTATGTTCAACAAAGGAGAAATTTTTCACGAGCCCGAGCCCGCCCGAGCCCGAACGCAATCGTGAATTACAGAGCCCGAGCCCGAGTCGGGCCCGGGCTCGGGCTCGGGGCTTTCGGGCTCGGGCTGAGCCCGTCTCATCTCTAGCACACGGCCATCGTGTTCCTTGACATAAGTAAAGCTTTTGACAAAGTTTGGCATGAGGGGCTCCTTTACAAGCTAATCGACATCGGCATACCGGACAAACTCATCTTCTACTAAACAACTACCTGTCGGAGCGATCATACACTGTCAGACTGGGCGACGTCCACTCAGATAGACATAAAATACGAAGCGGGGTCCCCCAAGGATCAATACTTGGCCCTACACTATATAACCTCTATGTAAACGACATCCCTAGGCACGAAAAAACCAACTTAGCCATGTATGCCGATGACACGGCCATTATTGCAAGGCATCCAAACAGCAGATATTTAAGAAGTGCCCTTCAGGCGCATCTTGATGCCATTGAACTCTGGATGCTCAACTGGAAAATCAAGCTGAATGCGCAAAAATGTAGTGCAATTCATATGGGGAACAAGACGACCCCCTTCAAGGCTTATTATTAACTCTAGAGCTATTGAGTGGGTAAACTCAGCTTCATACCTGGGAGTGACTATTGACAAAAACTTGTCGTGGAAGAAGCACGTAACCCGAACCAGACGCAAAATGAAGGCCGCTTTTGATGGAGTCAGCAGCCTCATCTACACCCGTAAACAAAAAACGAAGAACAAAGCCATCATCTACAAGGCTTTAATCAGACCCATTGCTCTCTACGCCGCCCCAGTGTGGGCTTACGCTGCGAAGAGCCATATTGCCAGCCTCTCTGCCACTGAGGCACGTTTCCTCCGCATCATACGGCATGGCCCGACCTTCCTGCTAAACCGCATCATTAAAAAAGATCTGCACATCAACACACTGACCAAACAGCTCCACAAGCTTGCAAAGAGGTTTCACAACAAACTGGGCTCTATCCCCAATGAAATAATCGCAGAACTACCAGATTATGATCATAGTGATCCCCACTACAGAAAGCGGCCGAAGGCCGCCCTCTCTCTCCTCGCGGAGGCCCAGCACTCAGTCTAGCAACCCAGCCGAAGATCACCGCTAGTCGGTGAAGGGAAGCTGGGTAGACCATCGAGCTGTTGGACCCCTCCCCCCCCCTCCAAGTCACGGCCATTTTTTTACTTGACTGAAAAACTTCCCAAAAATCATCCAAGAGCACTTTTGTTCTCACCCTCACTGATGTGGGCTCCCCCACATCCTCCCTCGAACATCTCACCTAGGTCTCTCACAATGACACCTAGATCAAACTGGAGGTAAGACTTTTACAGTTAGGAACTCCTAGAATCGTACTTTTTCAGTCAGTCATGAGCGTCCCTAGCCGTCGCATCGTAGTCAAGAAACTGACGTCGCTGTCAATAGGCGACGGCTGTATGGTAAGAAAATCATTATTGGAAATACTTCTCATAAAACAGTTTCCACTTACAACACTTTCTTCCATAGTCGGGGGAGCTATCTCCCCAAATACGGTGCCGTCGAAAAACGAAATGCTGGAACTTTGGCAGTAACACTATTAACAGGGAAATGGTGTCCCGCAGTGGCCTTGTCACTGAACCCCTGACACTAAAACTGGAGTCTTTTCGTCAGGCTAACCACAATTGAGAACTCTCGTTGAGTTCCCACTGTTTAGTCGGATGAAGAATACGACTGATGAAGATTGAATAAATTTTCAGTCAAAACATTCGTATCTTGTTATAAGTATCATGTTGTGTGTGTTTTTTTACACAAAGTTTTTATTTATTTTAAGAAACCAGATAATTCGTAGAGAAAAATTTTAATTAAAAATGTTAAAGAGTAGATGAGCGTCCTTAGCCGTCGCATCGTAGTCAAGAAACTGACGTCGCTGTCAATAGTTGACGGCTGTATGGTAAGAAAATCATTATTGGAAATGCGTCTCATAAAACAGTTTCCACTTACAACACTTTCTTCAGTAGTCGGGGGAGCTATCTCCCCAAATACGGTGCCGGCGAAAAAGGAAATGCTGGAACTTTGGCAGTAATACTATTAACAGGGAAATGGTGTCCCGCAGTGGCATTGTCACTGAACCCCTGACACTAAAACTGGAGTCTTTTCGACATGCTGACCACAATTGAGAACTCTGGATGAGTTCCCACTGTTTAGTCAGACGAAGAATACGACTGATGAAGATTGAATAAATTTTCAGTCAAAACGATCATCTCTTGTTATAAGTATCATTTTATGTGTGCTTTTTATCCATTTTAAGAAACCCATTAAAGAAACCCATTTTAAGAAACCCATTAAAGAAAAAAATTTTACTTAAAAATGTTAAAACGCAGATGCGCGTATTTATATATGTTCATGGAGAAGTTAAGAAGTGTCCGTCATTTTTAATAGGCGACGGCTGTATACTAAGAATTGAAAATCGTCGTTGGAAGTATGTCTCACCAAACAATCTGCACTTACATAGGCGGCTGGTACGGGGGGGCAAGGGGGGACTGCCCCCTCACTTCCAAAAGTAAAGCTGCCTCGCCCCCCCCCAATTTTCAAAGTTAACAATTCATCTAAAAATGATGGCAAGACACTCTATACAGAAACTGGGCAAGAGAAGGGGAGGGAAAGCGAACTTTGCCAGTGCAAGGTCTTTATATCAGTGGCGTAGCGATGGGGGGGGGGTTGGGTGTCAGAACCCCCCTAAAATTTAGCAGAGTTCTATTATTGACATCAAGAATGCGATATATAGCGTAGATTATTCGTTACATCAGTGCCTAAACCCCCCCGTTTTTCTGGCTACGCTACTGCTTTATATATATATATATATATATATATACAGTGAAAACCCTGGTTTAAAGTTAGACGTATTTACCGTTTTCCCGAATATAACGTCATTTTCTATTGGTTCCAAATATCTTCCTATACTTGTAATGTTAAAAAATCCTGTCAAGAACTTTAGATTTCCCGCATTTAACGGTTTTTCGGCGAGAGAAATTCGATGCGTTTTCTCTAAAACAAGTCACAGTAATTGTGATGGGACGAAAATAGATCTTGACTGTAGCGGCAATGCGCATTTCTTTTCCTTTATTTGGATAAAAGGATGGGAAATTATTCTTTATCTCCTCCAACTGCCAGAATGACTTCATTACCATAAAAGTGGAGTGTAGCCTTCTAGGAATCCCCCCCCTACAGGTGTATTACTTTAAAATTTTGTCATTGCTACCTTCCTGTATTCTGGAATAGATACAATAGACCGCCTTCGGATTATCACAAAAAGAAGCCTCTCACGCTACTTTAAAAGGGAGGTTACATGGGGAAAGGGCGGACAGGCCATTTTCTGCCGTTTCGAAGGGAACCAACAGCTATGAGATTCTCTTTGGGAGCTAAAGAGTTAAACTGCATGAATACAATTCATGGAAGGGATAATAAACGGCTTTCTACAATATCTTTTAAGATTACATTTAAGAAAGCATATTTATCTGAACATTTAGAAAGGGATTTAATCGTAGGAGATTGTATATGAGTGTATGTGTGTGTGGGGGGGGGCGAATTAGAAATTTCCCGAAAGGAGCTGTATAGTCTAGAATCGGCCCTGCCCAGATGTAAGGATCTCGTGAATATTTCATTCCCATATGCTAATTCGATGCAGTAGGTTGACTGTGCGCGTGCTGCCTAAGTTTTTCTGATTCATGATCTTTATTTGTTCCATATTCATATTTGTTTTTTAAATGTTAAAAGCAAAGCGGCTTAAAACCCAACCGACAGTCACTTCATGTTTCCGTAAGATTCCACTTGCGGAAAATGCAGATCAAAATATGCTTAGCAATTTAAAAGAAAATGAAAATGTGATGGTTTAAGTTTCAAGGAAACACAGGCTGATCATTTACCAACTTCAAGTCTCAGTGCAAATAACTTGGATTCAGAACTGAAGATAATGAGACACTTTAACTTCGGATCATCATAAATACAGGAAAAATGAAATAAACGAAGGCCCACATCAGCCTCTAGACTTTGAATATCCGATACATAAAGTGAGGAAATTCCAAAAAAATTGGTTGGACCAATTTGCATGGTTAGAGTACTATGGAGAAGTGAACAGAGCATTTTGCTTCTTGATATGGATTAGATCTTGATATGGAAAAATTAAAGAGAGAAATGCAAATTTATCAAAAAATGTACAAAAAATGCACCAACTCCTTGCCAGAAATATCCAGAGATAACAGAACTGAGGGAAAGATGCAATTTTCTTGTTGAAAAGGAACTCTCTGATATATTTCCATACAAGGGCGGATTAAGGGGGGGGCGGAAGGGGCGACCACCCCCCGAGAAAAGAGAAATTAATGTAAAAGATCCTATGTTACTTCCATAAATTGGATGTATATGCCAATATTGCATAATATAATACCAAATAATTTATTAGGATAGATAATATAAGATCAAATAAATGAATTTATTAGTGACCTCCTCTCTCTCTGTGTTTGGAAGTTTGTCATTTTGTGACATCATTGATCGATTCAAGAATTTAAAGAAAGAATGATTTGCTTAACAAGTAAGCGTTTTATATTCTTCTCATGTTATTATTTCATAAGAATTGAAATGGAACTTTGAATTAGAGACCTGCACGGGCCTGAAAATAGAGTCCCGGCCCGGCCCGAGCCCGATGATTCTTGAATTTGTAGGCCATGCTCGGGCCCGTAACACATTTGAACAAACATTACGGGCCCATAGTTGAGGAGAAAAAAATAAAAAATTCCAGAAATTAAAATCGGACCAAAACAATCGGCGAGGCCCACGGACTAGTCGATGGCTCGATGACGTCATCACGCTGCATCTCCTCTAAAAGTCTGCTCACCTCTTCTTGCTTAGCAAACGGCAGCCGCCTAGGATGTTGCTTGATGGGAGAATGGCTGCTTGTGTCTATTCTATGTTGCGTTAACCTCGTACGGCCAAAGTCACCGGAAGTACGAGAGAAGAGGTCTTCAAATTCAGCTATTACTTTCTCTGCAGTGCTTCTCTGTTCTGCCGTTAACTCCACGTCTTGTAATAATTCCTTCGTCAGGCACTCGGAAGATTTAGCTGTCGTTTGGCTGATGTTCTTATTAATGCAGGTAACAGGAGTGCATGTCGCCAACACTTCACTTTTCTTTATCACCTTCGACTTGTCCGTCACATTTGCTACTCTAACTGGAATTTCTGTCCTCGACAAGTCCACAAGTGTTGCTCCCACAAGTACTCCTCTGACGGAATCACTATTGTTTGGGTGTTCGATTAATCCAAAGCGGAATTTATTGCTTTATTTTACTGTTCCAGAAATTATTGAATCAGTTCTGGGAGGTAGAGTGATATCAGTCTGGGCTATTATTTGCTGAACAGGTAAAATAGTTTCATTTTTAATATCGAACGCAGCTATTTCTTCTGAGTCTGAACGAAGCTCATTATTCTTAAAGTCCAAGTTAAATTTGTGCGAATTTAAAAAGTCCAGTCCGAGAATAAAAGAATCTGAAATATTGGCGACATATACCACATGGTCGTATCTGGCATTCCCAAACGTGATTTCTACTTGCGCTTTTCCGCCCACTTCGATCTTGTCACCTGTCACAGTATGGAGGGTCAGCGAGGGCGGAGTCCAGATAATCTTCAAATTTAATTTCTTGGCCAGATCCGTCCTTATGATGGTTACGTTCGCTCCAGTATCAATCACCATGTGGCATGGGGAACCATTAACGTATCCCAGTACGAATAGTCCATCACTGCCTCCATTCACTGATGAAATCTGTAAGACTTTCAAACTAGGCCCTTGAATATCCCTCAGCCTCTGTTCCTGAAAGTCGTCTCTTTTCTGTCTTCCTTCATGGGCTTCTCTGGTGTATTGATAACTGCGATCTTTACAACGAGAGTTCTTTTGTGCGTCACAGTATTTTCGTAAATGCCCCTCGCTGTTGCACCTCCAACATTTCACTTTTCTTGGCTCTGACTGTTCTTGTCGTTCCACCAGATTTTCCAGGGTCTTTAATTTATTCTCTAATCTGTCCATTTCTCTATCCGTAGGGTCCTGGAATGACACAGCTCTAACATTTAACGCTCTTTTCTTACGGCCAGCTGAGCTGCCTCTAGCTTCATAGCGAATACCAGGGAGACCTGAGATCTTTATAATCCGCCAAGATCAATGCTTTCTGAATTTCCAATGCTTTCTGAAGTCCAAGAGGCCTTCAATAAAATGTTGCACTGCAACTTCTTCTCGAACATTATCAGGATAACTGCCATAGGCTAGATGACACAGCCTATCTATGTCGGAAGCCAGCTCTTGAACGGTCTCACCAGATCTCTGCATCCTTGACTTAAGTTGGATTATACTATATTCTTTCTGGCACTTCTCTCCGAATTTCATCTCCAAGGCACTTGCGAGGGCGTCAAAATCTCCTATCTTCGTCGCTCCAATAGTTTGCAATACGTTAATTGCATCTCCGCTAAGGGAAGCGGCCAGTTGGTCCGCTTTCTCGGACTCGCTCCAACCATTGGCTTTGGCGACGATTAAAAATTGGGTCTTGTAGGCTTCCCAGGGAGTCTTTCCGTCATAAGTGAAAAGTTTCACTGCTGGGCGGCGTAACGACAGTGTGATGTTTTCCGGCAACTTTCCCAGCTTGACGAGAGAGTCCGATTTTTCTTCCATTTTAGCTTCACATTCTCCCCGTATTTTCGAAACTATATTTTCTTTCCAATCCAATTTGTCCTCGATTTTATTATTAAATTCTTCACGTAATTCTTTCATGTTTCTTGCTTGGCTTTCTTCTAGTATCGACATTCTTTTCTCCATTTCCTCAAGATTTTTCTCTACTTTTTCCAGTCCGGATTTCATATCTTCCAGCCCGGCTTCTATTTTTCTATCGAGTCCGGATTTCATCTCGTCGTGTGCGGCTCTTAACTCCTCCAATTCGGTTTTCACTTCATTGTGTGCGGCCTTTAACTCCTCCAATCCGGTTTTTGTCTGTTCTTGTCCGGCTTCAATTTTCTTCTCTAAATCCGCCTTCATCTGTTCTTGTCCGGCTTCAATTTTTTTTTCTAAATCGGCGTGTCCGGCTTTCATCTCGTCTTGTCCGGCTTTCATCTCTTTTTTTATCTCATCTTGTCCGGATTTCATTTCCTGCATCATATTCATGAGCTTTTGAAGTAGTACTTCCATTTTTTGTCTAGTCAAAACCATAAACTGGAAAATTAAAGTCCTTCTTTATAATCCCACTTCTGACACCAAATGTTGCGGAATTACTCTGCTACTCCTGGGGTTCGTCGTTCTAAAGTCCGGTTGGTGTATAAAGTTCAAGTAAAAAGTCTCTTGTCAGGATGGAACACAAACTTTATTGCTTCTAGAACTTCGTAGAACAATCAGCTGTACACAATTCACAAGCACAATCTAGCAGTAATGTGCTTTTAACAGTTCGATTAGATCAGAAGCTCTCACAAATGTCTCATCGCTGTATTCCTCACACAAAATGGAACACTTTCACTGGCAAGAATTCAGCGAAAATATACGAGAAATAACACTAACAGTCTCTCAAGACTCAGCGATGAAGAATTTACACACAGCACTTAAATTCAAAGCTTCACAAACAGTGCGAAACACAGCTTCCTTCACAAAGCAAGCGTATTCACTCTCTCAAAGCTTGATCAACACTGAACTGTCGGGGCGACGCGCGCTTCTATAAATAGCCGACGCAGAAGGAACAAGAAGTTTCCTGAAAAGTCTATTTCTCGAGGGTTCTACATAAAGCGTGAATTTTGATTACGTCATAGAAGAGAAATGTTAGGTTATTATGCGTTTTTAATGCAGGAAAAACAACTTCCAGGCCCCATTGGGAAAAACGCAGGCGAAATATCGCCAAATTTGGCGCCAGAAATAAGTCCTCAAAAGTGAAGAGATCTAAGCTCTAGGACTAATATTTCTCGAGTTTTCTAGAACCTCCATTGAAAATCAATGGCAACCCGAAACCTCATATCTCCAGTTCTAATTGGCCGATTTTGATGCAACAAAAAGCAAAATTTATCTATTTGAAGCGTAGAATACGAATTTTAAACCATTTGAAGCCCCAGAGCAGCGGGTTGCCCCGAAAATTCGTAACAATATAGATAACACATCAAAATTGCTAGTACCAGAACACTCTAGAATATTCAAATAATTTGTTCTTTTTCACTTGACAAAATAACTTGAAATTTTTTCAGGTAAAATGGTTCGCAGACGATAATTGCTTGAGATTCAGTTTTCCTGCTGATATGGCAACAGACGTAAACATCAAATTTTAAAATTTTATTGGAGTTGAAATTCAGAAGTTCTCATGAGTTAGAAAAGGACAGATATATATTTTTTCACATTTTCACCACCCACAACCACCCACTTCCACCCACCGCGACCAAACTCCCTTACTTTCACCGTGAGACCAAGGGGTATTTATCACCCCAACGGGAAGTTAAATCGAGTAGGTGGTGATAGAGAAAACCCTGTCTTTACAAACGAACATTAGCATTTTATATATAGACTAGCAGCGAAACCCGGCGTTGTTCGGGTTAAAATACACCGCATATTTAATAGTATAAAAATATTTAAGGATCCATTTCTTAATGTAGATAATTTAGATTTCTAACTTCTATCTAGCCTTATCTAAGTCCTCACTTGCAGATCGCTACAGGGAGGCCAGGGTCCATTTGGATACATAGACTATTTGATGGAGCTGAGTTTTTTGTTCGTGTGTTTTCTTTCTTTTTTACCATTCCTTTGCTGTATTTGTCTTCCTATCTTGCATTGGAAATTTAAAAAAAAAATCGCATCCTGAGCATATTGATGCATGTGACGTGGACTTCCAGTAGTAAATGTGGATGGCAAGATGACCA
Source organism: Cheiracanthium punctorium (assembly GCA_038373885.1). Lineage (NCBI taxonomy): Eukaryota > Metazoa > Arthropoda > Arachnida > Araneae > Cheiracanthiidae > Cheiracanthium > Cheiracanthium punctorium. The sequence continues at coordinate 16,550 of JAWZYV010002156.1, forward strand.
ATTTTCCTATGTTATCGACGTTTGCATCATTTATCATTGCATATCTCAAATGGATGTATTCATCCGAACACAACTTTCCTTGATTATGGCGAATAAATTCTAATTTTTCCGTCTCAAT
>JAWZYV010002157.1:0-15041 GCA_038373885.1 Cheiracanthium punctorium
TGCATAGCTTATTTATAACTAGCTGGATTATAATTTAGAACGTTACTGCGCGGGAGAAGAAATCACGTAAGCTCACGGAAGCTTTTCCGTGGTTTCATAAGGACGTATAAGTGATGTAACCAACATTAGTGTAACGATGTTCGTTAAGCAAAGTCCTACAGTTTGTTAAAATGAAAGTCTGCACACATAAGAAACCAAGTACTATGGAATATAACTAACCACTCTTTGTAGACAGTATAATTTGAAGTATTTTTGTAAAACAGTTGGCATTCGTAATAGTTGGCAGGTATATGAATATGTAGCAGACTTTTTAAGTAAAATATTTTATTTAAATAATTCCATATGCAAATTAGTTATTTCGGGCCGTTAGTAGCAAATGTCTAATTGGCAAGTGTCTACCCTTTATATAAAAAAAAGAAAAAATAAAGTAAAATTTGAAATTGTCTTTAAATTTGCGATAGGTATTTATAAACATTATTATGTGATAAAGTCAAAACATAAAATTATTATTTTTATCGCATAAATATCATCTTTTATTTTTGTTTTTATTACAGTATCAGTTGTTCTGTTTAAACTTAACAGGCACTTTAGTATTTGCAAGAATAATCTTAAATATTTAGAGAATTTTAGAAGCCGATGTATAAAAGTATCACTGATTACTACTTTTCTCCTAGCAGTAATGCAATATAGAGATGCTGCTTCTTGGTAGTATTGCGCTAAATATAATAATTTTCAATCAATACATTCTAAGATAACCATCGCAAGGTACTTCTGGAATACTGAGAAGGGATCTGCTATAAATGCATTGTTACCCGTAGATAAAGCACATAACTATTGTTTTAGAAAACTCCGGTCCTTTTCGAGTTAGTTGGTTAAAAGTCCAGTGTAGATGGGATATTCTAGAAAGCCGTCCACTTATCAGGATAAATCAGAAATTTCATTATTCCTAGAACTCAGAGGAACAGTCTTACTGTACACAGTTCACATTCATTAACAGCCAGTAACTGGCTTTATTACAATAAGCTTATCACGGAAGCTTTCTCAGACGCTCTGTTTCCATGCATGCCAACTACTACGGAATACATTGAACCACTTTTTGTAAACAGTATAGTTTTTTAGTATTTTTTCAGAATAGCAAGCAGTTCCAGTATGTATTACAAAACTTTTGCTCTGTTTTAAGTCGAAAATTATTGTCTAAAAAAGTGGTTAATTATATTCCGCAATAGTTGGCAGTTTTGTGTTTCTTGAACAGTAAAATTCTACAAAATCTAAAATTTTGTTAAAACTCTCAAGGAAAATCATCAGTACTTCCTCAGGATTCAACAATGTAGAAAGGAAAAACAGCTTTTGAGAACACTCTTCTCAAATCAAACTCTAGATGGCTTACAAAAGCGCAGAATAAAGGCTTACTAATGCAGTCAGCTGACTACATGAATAATCTTAAATATTTAGAGAATTTAAGAAGGCGATGTATAAAAGTATCACTGATTACTACTTTTCTCCTAGCAGTAATGCAGTATAGAGATGTTGCTTCTTGGTAGTATTGCGCTAAATATACAACCAAGTTGAGTGCTCGAGAGTCACTCAACTGAGACTCGAGCTGCCATTGCACTCCTTATATAGGCTCATCGAAATCTCTAGCAATATTTTGATACTGTTACAGAAAAATCCGATCATTTATTGAGTAATAGAAATCTAATTGAGTAATACTCGGCTATTGCGTGATACTAATGCAGGGAGACAAACATTACCGACCCCATTAATAAAAAATAAAACAAAATTTACTAAATACAAATTTTTTTATAAAGCTTCATTTTTAATGTGTACAAGAGTTCTATGATCATTGTCAGGCCATTGAAAAAACATATGAAAAGTAAATTTGTCACAATTTTGATCATATTTACGTCATTTTTTTAAAAAAAAGAACATTTGAAGGGAAAAACAATTGTTTTGCTTGAGGATTTCTTATGGTGAGCTTTAGAGTGTTGAGAACCCTTCGTTCCTGTGATATATTTTAGACACGTTGCATTAAGGTTGCAGCTCATAGTGTAATAAATTAAGCGACAGTAAACAGCACAGAGTACGTTTTTCAAAAAGAGATGTAAAATTAAAAATGTTCAATTGTAATACTGAAACCTGAAATCTAAAATAGATGATTGTGCATATAAATTTTGGTAAAACTTGACGTGTAACGCTCACGGGAAGTCGGCAGTTCTCGATATCAAGTAGACTCATGGACATTTTTTCCGTGGGTAGGTATCGACCAATACCATATCTTAACCAGTACACCATACTTTTTACAAGGGGACGTATGCATATTAAAAAAGAATTTTTTATATGGACCCTAACTTTTCTCCTATTACAAGTGATACAAATGAGGTCCACATACAAGTTTGACAACTTTCCCAAAATATTCGGAGGATCTTCTATCACAGTTATGGAACAGGAGCACTTCGTGTTGAAAATGTGGGCTTATGTTAAGAATTAAATGCTATGTAAAAATTAGTGGTGGAAAATCCTTGGCATCCATGATATATTAAATTTTGTATTATAATATTCGTACAGCCCTTGTAAAAAGGTATCGGGTATCGGACGATCCTTATAGTCTCGAGTAATATCGTTAAATTTGGCGTCAAATATAAGTCATCAAAAGTGAAGTCAACAAAGCTTTAGCCCGAAACTTTCTCGAGAGTCCGAGAAAACCCTATGTTGAACAGTGGCAAGGTTGCAGGCTTTAAAGGCATATAGTTAACCACTCTCTACAAAGTTTGTTTTTTGAATATTTTCTCGAAGTAGTGACGAGCCCGCACTCAGAAGAAATTTTCTATGTTTTAAGCCGCAGATTACTGTTTAGAAAAAAGTTGATTATGTTCTGTAAAATTTAGCGGCCGTATAATGGGGGCACCCAAAACGCCTTGCCTCATTTCCAGTTAACCGATTTTTATGCAAAAAAATAAAAATTTTAATTATTTGGCTTGTAGAATACGAATTTTAGACTATATTTAACCCTTCAACATGGGCAGAACAACTGAGAAATGCGTGTCTTATTTTTTTATTTACTGTGGTGTTGTTGCACCTTACCATAACTGCTGGCATCTTCCCCATATATATGGGGGAAAGATGCCACAATTAAACGACTTCTTTTAACATTAAATTTCTTTTTTATTTTGATGCTAAGAAGAGAATTAATTTCCATATGACCAAATAAATATTGGAAAATACAGTGGTTTTTTTTCATGATCTTGTTACTTCAATTTAAAATGTATTTAATCGAAAATTCCTTAAGTGTGGCGTCTTCCTCCGGTTTACCATATAAGTATAGGAAAAAGCAAAATACCATGAATTTATGTGCTAATCATGCGGTAGAAAGTTCTGAAAAAGCATATAGTTTGTACAAAAGAAAATGTGTTTTCTTATCAAAGTATAAAGATGAATCTTAGAAATAAAATAAAAGGTTTGGTGCATTCACTCATTTCTGTATGTGTACTAAGCATTAATCTTATTTAGGGAGGACGATAGTATCGGAAACGATTATGTTGGATTTACGAAAGAAAAATATTTCAGCACGAATGTAGACATTTTATAGAAAAGAAAGAGTGATTGAATACATTTTTCATTGTGTTTTTCTTAAAAGTAAAATACAAAAGAAAAAAGTAATTGCAATAAGTCCAATGTCGTGCTACTGTGATTTTAATAGACGAAAATCTGTCTTATTGAATCAGGATCCAAATTTCTAAGAAAAAGACCTTTTCTATTCATAAATAAGAAAGGTAATTACTACAGATTCTAAATAAACGTAAAAAATTGCCTTTTGCCAAAATATTTCTTCCAACATTTGTGCGTTAATTATTGTGTTCATTATGCATTTAACGATAAATGTAAGCTTTGAAGTTACACTACCTCAATTAGAAAGCGAACGTGTATACTTAAAGAATCTTTTTTTAAACTTCCAAGCCAAATTATTTTGTTTTCTTTATATATAGAACATCGACTTAAAATTTTAATAAACTGTCTAGACGATTTAATGCAATTTCCATTCTCAATTCAATGGTGTACTTTTTAAAATTTGCAGGGTTCCGTTTTCGGCCTATACGTTTTGTAACAGAAATTCATTTTTGCGCTTGACATTATTGCATGAAAATGAAAACCTAAAAGCCTTTAAAATGTGCACAGAATGCTTCTGCAAATTTTTTGGAGGGTTAAGGCTATTTACTGTTTACGTTTCCACACCTCATTTTTCAAAATACCGGTTGCAGCTAAATTGGCACCGGAACGTCGGTGAAACGTTGAACTGTATTTTTAACAGTGCATCGTTTTCATAGTGCACAAAGCTGAACCCTTCTGCCATACGCCAGTTCAAGTGTTTCAGCGAGAAATGTTACGGCATCCGTTAAAGCGCTTGCAAGGATCGTACTCGAAGTTAATTAAAAATGTATCGTCAGTATTTTCGTTATATATGTAGACTAGCTGAAGTACCTTGACGGGTTAGTACTGAATGCAAATTTCCAAAAAGCAAGAACTTTCGTCATTATTGTAGGAGTACACAGAATGGATGTAGTATGTTGCCAAAGTAAAGAAAGCGAAGTTATAATTTCATGTATTGTTAAACTATTACAGGTTAGAGAGTAACTAAGTAACATCATTTTATTCGCTTTAGTCGTAATTATGTGATGCGCGAACGAATATTTACGCATATTGAAATAATTTTCGCAAAATCTCAAAATCACATCAATAATTTTGAAAAATTGGAAGCATAGAATTTAAGTTGATTGACAATCTATCATGTCACCAAACTTCGTTTCATTCCCTGCAGTCTTTATTTCGTGACGCTGGGACAAAATTTCAGCAATTTAAAACGATTTTCACAAAATCTCAAAATGTAATCAAAATATTTTAAAAATTCAACGCTTATAAATTAAGATTAGCAACTACCTTTCATATCACCAAATTTCGTATCATTCGTATTAGTCGCTTTTACGTGATGCTTGAAGAAATATAAACGTATTTTGAGAGAATTTTCACAAAATCTCAAAATCTAATAAAAATGTTTAAAAAATTGGACACCTATACTTTATGTTGAACAACCAATTATCATGTGACCAAATTTCATATCATTCGCTTTAATTGTTATTACGTAATGCGCGAACAAAATATTCACTCAGTTTTAAACGATTTTCGCAAAATCACGAAATCTGATTTTTTTAATTAGATGCTTATAGTTTAAGGTGAGGGACCACCTATCATTTCACCAAATATCATTTTTCCCCTTTGCAAATATTACGTGATGTGCGAACACAAATGTACGCAGTTTGAAACGATTTTCAAAAAATCTGAAAATCTAATCAAGATTCTTTTAAAATTCGACACTTATGTTTTAAGTTGAGTAACCACCTAACTGGAAATGACACCCAACTGACTCAAGCCGAAGTAGCGCAAGCTATTGGAGTGTCACAAAGTGTAATTTCCAGGATCTGGAACCGGTTTTTGGCGACTGGAAGTGCAGGCCGAAGACCAGGGCAAGATCGTAGACGGGCAACAACGCTCAATGAAGATCATTATTTAGTGTTAACGGCTCGGAGACACGGGAATATGAACGCTACTCTTCTCCAACAACACCTTCGCTCGGCTACTGGCACCACGGTTTCAACTCAGACTATCCGAAACCGGCTCCATGGTGTAGGTCTGTATACTCACCGACCTATGGTATGTGTTAAACTAACATCAAGGCATCGTCGCGACCGCAGGGAGTGGGCAACAGAGCATGTGAACTGGAGGAGAAATGAATGGAGCAATGTTCTTTTTTCTGACGAGTCCCGTTTTTCAATTCATCCTGATAATAGGCGTATTTTCATCTGGAGGGACCGTGGCAGTAGAAATAATCCTTCGTGAAAGTGTCAGCTTTGGCGGTGGTAGAGTGTTGGTGTATGGTGCCATCTCCATTGACGGGCGCAGAGACCTCTACATTATTCGAGATGGACCTCTGACTGGTCGCCGATATAGGGATGAGATCCTCAGACCTATTGTAGTCCCTTACGCTGCAGCAATCGAAGATGACTTCATTTTAATGGACGATAACTGCAGACCACATCGTGCTAACCCGGTGGAGGATTTCCTTTTCGAGGAAGGAATCGTACGAATGGAATGGCCAGCGTGTTCTCCAGACATGAATCCAATAGAGCACGTTTGGGACGCTCTAGGAAGACGAGTTGCTGGCCGACAACCACCCCCACAAAGTCTCCAAATACTGGAAAGAGAACTTCTGGAAGAGTGAGACAGAATACCCCTACTCGTGATTAATAGCCTCATTGACTCCATGCCTCATAGGTGTTTAACGTTGCTGGCCGTCCGTGGAAACCATACCCCCTACTGAAAAAGATTTCCTTTGAAGAAAACACCTTTTTTTATTCTTTTTTTCTCATATGCACAAATTGTGTTTTTTTTCCTTTTCTACACAAATGTGCAATGAAATGCATTTTTTCCTGCCAAACATGTGTAATTTATTCTCATATAACCTACTACGTCTGTCGACCATGTATCAATCAGCTAAAAAGTTTCCCAGCCACAAGATCCACCTAAAACCGCAATATCCTTTAATTGTTTTGAGCAGTGTATAAAGGACCTACATAATGAATTCCTTGAAGGTTCCGTTTGTTACAAGATTTCTCAGTTTTTATGAAATCAGTTTCTAATTCGGGAAACTGTGAAATTAAGTATTTAAATGAAATTGTATTTCTTCCCCAAATTTCAACATATTTTCTCATCAGTTCTGTTAATTTTTTCATTTGCACCGCAATAAAGTTCTCTGCCTAACAAAAATATCATGTTTATTCTTGTCTGATGGCCTAAACCATTTTACGTCTACAGTCCTACAGTCATAAAGTATACATCTTGTGAGCTATGAATCTGAAAAGACAGCAATATCCTTATAGGCATCTTATGTTTTTCACATGTAGAAAGTATTTAAGGCAGTGACACCATTTTCATCAGTTCTGTTAATTTTTTTTTAATTGCACCGCAATAAAATTATCTGCCTAAAAATATATCATGTTTACTCTCGTCTTATGGCCTACACGATTTTACGTCTACAGTCCTACAGTCATAAAGTATGCCACTTGTAAGCTATGAATCTGGAAAGACAGCGATATCCTAACTGGCATCGTATTTTTTTCACAAGTGCATAGTATTTAAGGCAGTGACACCATGCAGTCGCCACAGTACAGTACTTATTTTTTAAGCACATTCACTGCTGACGAAAATTGTTTGTAAAATTTTGCACAATACTTAAAAAATTCTAGAAATAGCTATCACATCCTTGATGCTAATGTATTAGTAAATACATCCAAACGAGAAGAAAACTGTTCAACAAAACGGTATTAAAAGAGCTTTTAAAAAATTTAAAGGCATAAAAAATTTCCTCGGAAAATGCTGATTTTATTTGTATAGCATGCATACGATTTTTTTTTATGGGTATGTTGTTGTTGTCGTGTTCATATATAGACGACACTATCCATGGAAAGATGGATGCCAGTGCCCCCGAGGCGGTTGGACTTCTACTTGTTGGTCCCTCATTTTGAACCGATTCCAGATGAAAGGCCAACCACCACCTGAAAGCGGCGCCCCCAGAGCTATCGTTTAACAACTTGGAGGAGATTGGAGCCACGACGGATTTTACGTGCACCAGCTCGCATTAGCGTACTCGGTTCCACAGCAGTCGAGCCGAAAGATGACCGTCAGAGCACTGGCCAGGCCGGATGCTGCTTCACTTGCCTTGTTCTTATGGGAACGGAGTTTAGCGCCCAGACCACTGCGGGACTTTATATGGGAATGATTATTACATTTGCATGCATTTTTTCGCAATCATTAGTTTTGTTAATCTGAGGGTTTTCATACTATGCCGTTACATCATATCATGTTTTTTATTAAATGAAACTTTATGTAAGAAAATGATACGTAAAATTCATTAACTAGACGTTTAGAAGATGCACGAATAAAAAAGCCAAATACCACCGGGACAATTTTTTTCGTTAACATACATCTAAAGTTACGAATTAAAGTCAGTGCTGGGGACATCGTAATCTGCACAGTTGTAAACTTTTCTCAAATAAAAAGACTCGTAAAACCTTTATTAAATTAAAGCCTCTCATTTTTGCTTCCAAGCAAAGATTCATCTTATTTACGCCACTCATACTGATTTTGTAATTTCACTAGTTCATTCCTCGTTCCTTTATCTAGAAGAATTGTTACGCTAAAACAAAGCTATTATGAGACATTCTGTAGAGCACTATCGAAGTTATTGCATCCGAAGTATCGAATATGGCAGCTACTTTCTGTAGTCGGTTCCGAGTACTCCGAATATCTTGTTATTTCGAAATGTAAGCAATTACATAAGTAAAATAATATAGTTAATTTCTCAGTTGTTCTGCCCTTGTTGAAGACTTAAATATAGTTTAAAATTCGTATACTAAGCGTCATATTATTAAAATTTGTATTTTGTTGCATAAAAATCAGTTAACTGGAAAGCGAGGTTAGGCGTTTTGGGTGTCCCCATTTCACGGTCGCTAACTTTTACGGAATATAATCTACTGTTTCTGAACAGTAACCTTCGGCTTAAAATACAAAACATTTCTTCGGCATGCGGGCTCATCGCTATTTCGAGAAATATTCAAAAAACAAACTGTGTAGAGAGTGGTTAACTATATCCCTTGAAAGCTGTCAACCATGCCGCTATTTAACATAGGGTTTTCTCGCACTCTCGAAAAAGTTTCGTGGTAGAGCTTAGCTGACTTCCCTTTTGATGACTTTTGTTTGATTCTAAATTTAACGATATTTCTCGAAAATTTAGGGATCGACCGATATCAGATTTTAATTGATACCCGATACCTTTTTACAAGGGGCTGTAAGAATATTACAATACAAAATGTAATATATCATGGATGCCAAGGATTGTCCACCACTAATTTTTACATAGCAATTGATTCTTAACACAAGCACACGTTCTTAACGCAATGTCACTCTAAAAACTGTGATAGAAAATTTATCGAAATCATTCGGAAAGCTGTCAGCTGTGCGTATTGACCTCATATTTATCACTTGCATTAGGCGAAATGTTGTCTGCGTCTACATTTCTCCAAATTAGGGTCCACAAAAAAATTCTATTTTAATATGTATACGACCTCTAGTAAAAAAACATCTGGTACTGGTTAAAATAATATCGGGCGATACCTACCCACGGAAAAACTCCCATGAGTTTACTTGATATCCAGAAAAACGTATTGCCTTTAAAGCACCTCGCCAAAATTTACCAAAATTTATATGCACAATCATCTCTTTCAGATTTCCGGTTGCAGTATTAAAATTGTACATTTTAAATTTTACATCTCTTTAAGAAAAACGTACTCGGTGCTGTTTATTGTCACTTAATTAATTACAGTATGACCTTTTACTGTAACCTTTACTGTAAACCTTTTACTGTAACGTGTCTAAAATATATCACAGGAGGAAGAGTTCTCAACCCTCTAATTCTCACCATAAGAAATTCGCAAGCAAAACAATTGTTTTTCCCTTCAAATGTTGTTTTTTAAGAAAAATAACGTAAATATAATAAAATTTTTTTGAAAAAGTTACTTTTTATATGTTTTGTCAATGGTCGCACAATGGTTAACTCTTTTACACATTAAAAATGAAGCTTTATAAAAAAATTTGTTTTTATTAAATTTTGTATTATTTCTTTATTAATGGGGCCGGTAATGTTTGTTTTCCCTCCATTAGTATTAAGTTAAAGCCTAGTATTACTCAATAACACTTCTATTACGGAATCAATGACCGCGATGTATTGGGTTTTTCCTGTAACAGTATCGAAAGATTGCTAGAGATTTCAATGAGCCTATATAAGGAGTAACAGAGCAGCCTAAGAGTCAATTCAGTGAATACTCGCAGTCAGTTGACTGCATTAGTAAGCCTCTTTTCTGCGCTTTTGTAAGCGATCTATTGTTCGATTTAAAAGATTGTTCTTAAAAGCTGTTTTTCATTTCTTCATTATTGAATCCTGTGGAAATGCTGATGACTTTTCTTCAGAGTTTTAACTAAATTTTAGACTTTCACAGAATTTTACTGTTCAAGAAACAGAGCATCTGAGAAAGCTTCCGTGATGAGCTTATTGTAATAAAGCTAGTTACTGGCTGTTAATGAATGAGAACTGTGTACAATAGACTGTTCCTCTGAGTTCTAGGAATAACGCAACTTGTGTTTCATCCTGTTAAGTGGACTACTTTTTAGAATATGTACAGTGGATTTTAAGCTACGAACTCGAAAACAACCGGAGTTTTCTAGAACAATAGTTGTGTGGTTTATCAACGGGTAACAATGCATTTATAGCAGATCCGTATTCCAGAAGCACCTTGCGATGGTTATCTTAGAAAGTGTTGATTGAAAAATATTATATTTAGCGCAGTACTACCAAGAAGTAACATCTCTATATTGTATTACTGCTAGGGAAAAAAGTAATAATCAGTGATACTTTTATACATCGGCTTCTAAAATTCTCTAAATATTTAATATTATTCTTGCAAATACTAAAGTGTCTTTTAAGTTTAAACAGAACATCTGATACTGTAATAAAAACAAAAATAAAAGATAATATTCATGCTATAAAAATATTAAGTTTTGACTTTATCACATGATAATGTTTATAAATACCTATCGCAAACTTAAGGACAATTTCAAATTTTATTTTATTTTTTATTTTTTTATATACAGTATAACACTTGCCCATTACACATTTGCTACTGCATCGGCCCGAAAAAACTAATTTGCATATGGCATTTGTTAAATAAAATATTTTACTTAAAAAGTCTGCTACATAGTCATATTATAGCAACTATTACAAATTTCGGGCTTCTAATGCAACAAAATTTTAATACTAAGGGCAACTTGGCTACTGTTTTACAAAAATACTTTTAAAATATACTGTCTACAAAGGGTGGTTTTTATATTCCGTAGAAGTTGGTTTCTTATGTGTTCAGACTTTCATTTCAACAAACTGTAGAACTTTGCTTAACGATCATCGTTACACTAATGTTGGTTACATGACTTACACGTCCTTATGAAACCACGGAACAGTTTCCATAAGCTTACGCGATTTCTTCTCTCGCCCAGTAACGTTCTAAATTATTAATACAGGTAGTTAAATAAGCTATGCATCCAGAGCTTTCACTTGAAGAGCTTCACTTAACGAACATTGGTATACTCAGATGGTGGCCTTACTTTTACAACCCACGAATTAACTTCCATCAGCTTACTTGATATCTTCTACTTACGCCACAGATAAGAGTACCGTATCAGATTTTAACAAAATTTATATGCACTATCATCTCTTTTAGATTTATGGTGAAAGTATTAAAATTATACATATTATGTTTTTCATCTCTGTTAGAAAAACGTACTGGGTGCTGTTTACTGCCACTTAATTAATGACACTATGGGCGGTAAACGTTTTACTGCAACGTACTTAGTTGTCACAGGCGGAAGATTTTTTAAAACTCTGAAGCTTACTATAAGGAATTTACAAGCAAAAAAAAATGTTTATTAGTATGTTTATTATCGTCACCCCAGCAAGGCTATATACAAAACAATACCACGGGCTTATACAGTGTTACAATAACTACATATATAACGAAAATACTGACGATGCATTCTTAATTAACTTCGAGTACGATCCTTGCAAGCGCTTTAACGGATGCCGTAACATTTCTCGCTGAAATACTTGACCTGGCGCATGGCAGAACGGTTCAGCTTTGTGCACTATGAAAACGATGCACTGTTAAAAACACAGTTTAACGTTTCACCGACGTTCCGGTGCCAATTTAGCTGCCCCAGGTATTGTGAAAAATGAGGTGTGGAAACGTAAACAGTAAATAGCCTTAACCCTCCAAAAAGTTTGCAGAAGCATTCTGTGCACATTTTAAAGGCTTTTAGGTTTTCATTTTCATGCAATAATGTCAAGCGCAAAAATGAACAAAACGTATAAGCAGAAAACGGAACTCCGCAAATTTTAAAAAATCTACCATTGAATTGAGAATAGAAATTGTATTATATCGTCTAGACAGTTTATTTAAATTTTAATTCGATATTCTATATATAAAGAAAACAAAATATTTTGGCTTGGAAGTTTAAAAAGAGATTCTTTAAGTATACACGTTCGCTTTCTAATTGAGGTAGCATAACTTCAAAGCTTACATTTATCGTTAAATGGATAATGAACACAATAATTAACGCACAAATGTTGGAAGAAATATTTTGGTAACTGACTATTTCTTACGTTTGTTTAGAATCTGTAGTAATTACCGTTTTTTATTTATGAATAGAAAAGGTCTTTTTGTTAGAAATTTGGAATCCTGATTCAATAAGACAGATTTTTGTCTATTCAAATCACAGTAGCACGACATTGGACTTATTGCAATTAATTTTTTCTTTTGTATTTTACTTTTAAGGAAAACACAATGAAAAATGTATTCAATCACTCTTTCTTTTCTATAAAATGTCTACATTCGTGCTGAAATATTTTTCTTTCGTAAATCCAACATAATCGTTTCCGATACTATCGTCCTCCCTAAATAAGATTTATGCTTAGTACACATACAGAAATTAGTGAATGCACCAAACCTTTTATTTTATTTCTAAGATTCATCTTTATACTTTGATAAGAAAACACATTTTCTTTTGTACAAAGTATATGCTTTTTCAGGACTTTCTACCGCATGATTAGCACATAAATTCATGGTATTTTGCTTTTTTCTATATTTATATGGTAAACCGGAGGTAGACGCCACACTTAAGGAATTTTTGATTAAATACATTTTAAATTGAAGTAAAAAGATCATGAAAAAAAAAACCACTGTATTTTCCAATATTTATTTGGTCATATATGGAAATTAATTCTCTTCTTAGCATCAAAATAAACAAGAAATTTATGTTAAATTTAATGGCTTAAAATACAAAACATTTCTTCGGCGTGCGGGCTCATCACTATTTCGAGAAAATATTAAAAAAAACAAACTGCGTAGAGAGTGGTTAACTGTATGCCTTGAAAGCTCGCAACCATGTCCCTGTTTAACATAGGGTTTTCTCGAACTCTCGAGAAAGTTTCGTGGTAGTGCTTAGCTGACTTCACTTTTGATCACTATTGTTTGACGCCAAATTTAACGATATTTCTCGAAAATTTAGGGATCGACCGATACCAGATTTTAATCGATACCCGATACCTTTTTACAAGAGGCTGTAAGAATATTATACACTGCTGGCCATCGTAAATGCAACACCCTGAAGGAAGCATGCAAATAATATGAAATTTACAACATGCATTAGCTGAGGTGAGATATGCAAATGATTAGAATTTCAGCGCAGACGCACATCAAGCGCGCCTGTGGCGCCACCTCAAAGCGCTATTTAAGGCTTGGAGATTTCGACGGTTTCAAGTACAGCAATTGTGTTTTTCTTGCTTTTTTTTCAAAAAAACGATAAATTATGCCTCGTAGGAAACAACGATCATCTTTTGATCAAGTATCCGAGTTTGACAGAAGAAGGATAGTGGCATACCGAGATTGTGGGTTATCTTTCAGGGAAATCGGTCGTCGTATTGGACGAAACCAAACAACTGTGATGCGGATATGTGATCGTTGGGTGCAGGAGGGTACGACGGACAGACGTGATCGACCGCATCGACCTCAGTGCACCACGTCACGTGATGACAGGCAGATTGTACGCATGGCAGTGACGGACCGCTCAGTCACATCACGAACCATATCACAGCAGATTCAGTCTGTAACGCATCATCCAGTGTCTGCGCGTACCATTCGACGTCGTTTACAGCAGAATGGTCTGTCCGCAAGACGTCCGTTGCTTTGTCTACCTCTGACGCGGAACCACAGACGTCTCCACCGCCAATGGTGCGATGAAAGAAGGATGTGGACGACAGAATGGAATGAAATTCTCTTTACTGACGAGTCACGCTTCTGTATGCAACACCACGACGGTCGGATTCGAGTCTGGAGACACCGTGGAGAGAGGATGCTGAACAGCTGCATTATGCATCGTCACACTGGTCCTGCACCGGGTATTATGGTATGGGGCGGTATCGGATATCTCTCTCGCACTCCTCTAGTACGCATTGCCGGTACTTTAACCAGCCAGCGCTACATCTCCGAGGTGTTCGAGCCAGTTGTCCTTTCTTACCTTCAGGGCTTGCCAACAGCCATATTTTAGCAGGATAATGCACGGCCACACGTGGCACGCATTGTCCAAGGGTTCTTCGTCAATCACCAGATTGAATTGCTTCCCTGGCCGGCGCGCTCTCCGGATCTTTCGCCGATAGAAAACATGTGGTCCATGGTTGCTCAACGACTGACCCAGAGTTCATCCCCAGCTGTCACACCAGATCAACTTTGGCAACGTGTGGAAGCTGCTTGGTCTGCTGTACCCCAAGAACACATTCAAAGTCTCTTTGAATCAATGCCGAGGCGTGTGGCAGCTGTGATCTCCAACAACGGCGGCTACTCTGGGTACTGATTTTGGCAGGAACCACGCTTCATAGAATGCTGTAAATTTAATCATTTGTTACTTGGTCAACATGTTATCTACACAATAAATTTTGTTGTGATATCTCTTGTTTTTCTTGGTGTTGCAATTTGGGTGGCCAGCAGTGTATTTTGAATGCAGTGTCTTCTTTCTACAGATTGCCTCATAATCGGCTTCTTTTAGCGTAACAATTATTCTCGATCAAAGAACTAAGAATCTACTACTCAAATTATAAAATTAGCGTGAGTGGCGTAAATAAGGAGAATCTTTCTTAGGAATGAAAAATGAATGGTTTTGATTTGATAAAGATTTTATTCATTATCAGAGGAAAATACAACTGTGCAGATTAAGATGACCTCACCATTGATTAGTAAATTTAGAAGTACGTTAATATAGAAATTTGTCCCTATTGCATTTTTGGCTTTTTTTTTTACGCGTAGATCTTTTAAATATCCACATAATAATTTTAG
>JAWZYV010002158.1:0-16553 GCA_038373885.1 Cheiracanthium punctorium
CGCATAAAACATAAAATAAAAAAAAATTCTAGGTCGAATTTTGAAAAAATCGCTTCGAGAGTGCACAACTACATATTTATATCTTCCCGAATACCAAATTTGGTGTTTCTAGTATAGCCGTTTGTCCGTAACGCTGCCGACAGACACACACACACACAGACAGACACCTTCTTTTATAATAAGTAGAGATCAGCCAAAGTCACCAGTAACAAGCCTAACAAAAGCCGGACACCGTTCACTTTGGCCGGACACTCAATCAAAAAGCCTAACTATGTCCGGCTTTATCCGGACGCCTAGCAACGTCACCCCCCACCCCCTTACGAAAACTTTCTTATACCCTACAAAGAGGGATGCGATAACAATATAAAAATGATAATAATATTATGTAGGATTAGGATAATACTATTTCAAGGATATCACACACTTAATTTTCAATCGTTCATTTCATTCCATATTTTTCAAGTAACACATTTCACACTATTTTTGTATTAATTGAAATAAACTAATAGCATCATGGTCTCATAGAAATTCCAGAGGGTTCTTCATAAGCTGCTTTACACACTGCAATAAGCGAAAAAGCTGTGGCTTTTGTGAAATTTTCAGAAAAAATTCTTAAACATGGATCGGAGATGCAAGATTTTTTGAAGAGTGACACGCTTTGCGAAAATTTCCGATTTTTAAGAATTTTTTTCTAAAAGTTTTGAAACCGAGACAGATGGATCGTTTATTTCAGTATGTATGTAGTACAGCTTGTAAAGAGACAGTTTCAAAATTTTGAAGTGCTTGGCATAATTACTTTATTTGTACTTATGTACAAAAATCACATGATTTTTTCGAACTACACCGTTTAAGGAGCTATTTTCTTTTTGTTCCGATTGAAAGTCAGCTCTTCGGTTTTCTGACAATCAGCATACATTACTCCATAGGCCACGCCTCAATGATAAGTTTGCGCCAGGCCCGGACTGGCCAGGTGAGCTGGTCGCCGATGACCCCCCTTAAGGCCCCCTGTCTACCTGAAAACGGAGGATTTCGGTTGATTTTCGACCAAGATAGGGAGTAAACTTATAATCACATAACTTTGAGAATTTTCAGAATGTTTCCTCTAAAACTAGAATAAGAACTGACATTGCGATAAAATTTGAAAAGTTATTTAATTTTTTAAAAATATTATTAAACTTGACACTTTTTTAGAGAAAACGCTATTTTCTCGAATTTTACCCAAGATTAGAAATAAATTTACGATGATATAATTATGAGAATTTTCAGAATGTTTCCTCAGAAACTAGATTGGGAACTGACATTGAGATAAATTTTGAAAAACAATTTAATTTTTTTTTTTTTAAATAGTGAAACTTGGCACTTTTTCAGAGGAAAACGTTTTTGATAGACTTTCACTTAAGATGAGAAATGAACTTATGATGCTAGAACTATGAAAATTTTTAGACTGTTTCTTCAGAAACCATACTATGAACTGAAACAAATTTCAAATTTGAAAAGTTACTTCATTTTTTGAAAAAAAAAAAAATATTATACATGCCACTTTTTCGGAGAAGTCTGCTTTTTGGTTAACTTTCACTACAGATAAAAAATAAACTTACATTCCTAGAACAATGAAATTTTTCAGAATATTTCTTCGGGAACTGTACTGTGGACTACTGCAAATTAAAAATCTAAATAACCAGTCAGTTTTCATAAAAAGAAAGAAGGAAAATCATTGTTTTTTAAACTCAAATTCGAAATTGGCTGACTGAAAAATTTTCTTTCAAAAGTAACCTTTAAGTATAAATTTATAGATGTATTTAAGAATGTTTTGGGATCCAAAAATGTACTGCATTTTGCTTTTTACAAATTTTATAATTGAAACTCGTAATTGTTTATGAAACCTAATGAACATGACTTCTGATCAAGATTTAAAATAAAATTACAGTAGAAAAGCTACTGAAAAATTTATAATGGTTCTTCTGAAACTACTTTACGAAGCTTTATGAACATTAAGTTTATAGGAGCAATTTAATTTGAAAAATAAGTAAATAAATGAAGATGATATTTCAGACGGAAATTCAAAGAATTTCAGCAGTTTTATCGAATTTCATTTGAAAAAAATCAACTCGCGCTGATCTCTAATACTTACTACAATATTTTACATCAAGAAAAGTCCATTTTATCGTTTTAATTTTATTTCTAATTCTATTTCTAATTTTAGAAATCGAATCTATCGTATAATTATATTTCTAAAATTTTTCAGAGAAATTCTAAAAAATACAGCTAACAATTGTGTCCATTACATGAATAAAGATGGCGTGACATGTATGCTTGGACCCTCAAACCACCCATATTTCAAGCTTTTCCCCTAGTCCCCAATTCGACTTTCGCTCGTCAGGTTAAACAGCCTTAAAATAAACATACTACTTTACAATTAGCGTAATTTGATATAGAATCTCAGAGTCATTGCATTATCTATTTCCCAGTCATCTTACACGTCCTTACGCAGCGGCGGAACCCCGGAACCCCCGCGGCTCCAGGGGACCCCCGAAGCGTCACGGCCCCTTTTCAATCTCTAGCAGAGGGCCCCCGAAGGAGCCAGTCCGGGCCTCGTTTACGCTAAATCATTGCCCGAGACTGTAACTGCTGAAAAAAAGGTGATAATGCTACCGTTTGTATATTTACTGTTTTTTCTCATAAAATTAGTTCTGTCTCTTATTTTAAATGAAAATCAAAATTTACAAATGTTTAGACTTGATAATTTGGGGTTTCCCTTTTTAGTGGGGGCCCGGGTGTTTGCCCCAAATGCGCTGGCAGGAGATCAGTCCCTGCAACTAAGTACCCTCTGCTAGAGCCTGACTAAGACGGGGAGGGCGTCAAATCAAGAAATGATACTTTTTAGTCCATTGCAGAAATTTGTATAAAATTCGTCTACGAAATTGACCAGTTAAAACTTCAAAAATTCTCTGAAGAAAGCTGTTGTGCAACGCTAATTATTGCTATTTTTAAACAATATATTCGAGAGTTTAGGAATTGCATATGTCAATGCAAAGAATGAGAACAGCTATCCAAAACTTTTGCATGTTGCCTACTCTTGCTGAAATTTATAGCTTTTAATTGAAAAAAACCCACTGTGGGTTATTCTCAGAAAAGCGTCGGAAATTGCAAGTGAGATCGACGTCATTTTGATGTCACGAGCTCAAAATTCCATTAAAACGAAATGCAATTTAAAACTCGTGAAATCGTAATAGCGTGTCATTTCTGGATTCTGCAGTCTCTGCACTTTCGATTGGCTGGGAATACGCGTAAGAATTTCAAACAGCTTCCATCCCCTAGGTAACTTCGGTAACGGCATTATGAAGAAACGATATTATTCGGACAGAATTAAATCATAGGGAATAATAATCATTATGTTGCAGAATACTCTGCTTGTTTCCTGAGTTTAGAATGACGAACTCAGTAGATGTAGAAAGTTCTAGTAGTCTAAGAGTCCACTTGTCAGGATGGAACACAAACTTTATTGCTTCTAGAGCTTTGACGAAACATCAGCTATAGTAAATTTACAAGCACAATCAGCCGATAATGTGCTTATTGCATTCCGCTTAGAACAGAAGCTTTCACAAATGCTATATTTCTCACACAAGATAAAACACTTCCACAGGCAAAAATTCAGTGGAAACTTACGAGGGAAGTCGTACACAGTCCCTCGTGACTCAGCAATGAAAAATTTATACACAGCACTCAAAAACAAAGATTCGAAAACAAGCTGAACATAGCTTTTCTAAGCGCCAATACAAAGCCTTAAGCTTTCACGCACATCTGCTCTCAGCACAAGCAGATGCAAGACTGACTGGACCCGGCTTTTATACTTCCCGACGTGCATTCCAAGAAAACCCAGTGCCTCTCTAACGAGACTGCGAACAATCGCGTTTTGATTACGTCATAGAAATATTACTGAATACAAGGCTAATAAGTAATTTTAATGCAGGAAAACAAACTTTAAAGCCTAATCGGGAAAATCGCGTCCAATGTCAAAAATGTCGCCAGCTTGGCGACTTTTTGGCGAAATACCGCCAAACTTAAGTCCCCAAAAGTGAGGTTGGCGAAGCTCTAACATCATAGCTGCCAACCTTCCCAATTTCTTGGGGTGATTTCCCACCACAATTTTTAAACATTTGCAATTTTTAAACAATTTTTAAACAAGTTTATTTTGCATTAAATTTTTGGCGTTTTACTAAGCATGAATTGATAGATAAAAATTAGTGGTAGGAAACCTCCCGAAGAAATCGGGAAGGATATCAGCTATGTCTAACATGAATATTTCTCGATATTTCTAGAAAACCCCATACAAATAATGGAGAAACATGAAACTCTGTATCTTGAGTTCTAGTTAACCAATTTTGATGCAACAAAAAGCAAAATTTAACTATTTGAAGCGTAGAACACAAATTTTAAACCCCAGAACAGCGGGTTGCCCCGAAAATGCGTAACAGTATGTAGTAATTGCGCTCCTTGGAATGAAGGGAACCTCCCCCGACATATGTCTGCCCGGGTCCGCATGCTGGCTTAGTCGGGCTTTGCCCTAGTCTGCGATATATGGGTGACTTAATTTGCCAGCTTACGTCAGCTGAATTTTCCCCACCACAATTTAGATCAAAATGGGGGGAAATGCAGGATTTTTCTGGAAGCCATCCGCGTTGCTGACTGTTAGTACGTGACAAAACTACCCTCTCTTAGAAAAGTTTACTACACATTCGTTACTCACAAGCAGAAAAGAAGGCGAGGATTATCTTAGTGTACCCATTGGGTCATCCACTGCATGTCACCCAAAGCTGTGACATCTCTGACATTGACCGAACAGATTATCGCTAAGATAAGACTGACGAGAGAGTTAATCATTAACTAGCAAAAGGGTTTATCAGTTACACGAGTCAAACTAACTATTTCATCGGCAGCTGAATGATTCATGCAGTTCTTGGAGAAAACATTTATCATTGATACCAACTTGGTTAAGCCTATTTATTTTACACGTAGATGCTATTTCAAGATTGTGTTTAAAACGTATCTCCTCTCCCCTGAACATATATACCGAACAGATTATTTAACCCTTTGGCTTTTTCACACAAGTAGGGAATCTTCTCGACGGACTGCTAACACATTATTAGCATTTCTTCCAAATCGACACTCTCTAAATTTGAATTTAAAAAAAATCCACTCGACTTTCCGAACGCTTACGATTAAGATCATGACCAAACATTTAAATAAATTTTAATCGAAGAATTATTCAAACATATATACCAAACTGAAGCTCAATCGAATGCGCCGTTTCAACGCTAGCGCACTTTCAAGAATTTCTCCCCATAGGCCATCCTGTAAAAGAAATCTTGTAGCCCTGTAGAAAAACTATAAGTCCTAGACACACCCAAATCAATACCGGTCTTGCGACGGTGGTTTATAACATATATACGCAATTTGAGCTCAATCGAATGCCCCGTTTAGGAGCTATCGTGTTCACACACACACACACACACACATACATCTCATAAAAATAGCATAAATGAATTCACAAGACCTCCAAACGTGTCCATACACCCAAATCTCGAAGTCGAATTTTTTCAGGATGACAATACTTTCCTTACAGGGTACATGTTCGGACAGTAAAAATTGCTTGAGAGTTTAGAATTCAATATGGGGATGCAATGATTCTCATCTACAGGGCCATTGCTAAGACTATCTTTGCAGGAGATGGGGAGGGGAGGGAGAGGTCCTTAAACGGCCAACAGGGCCCGATCATCACAGTATTGGGTCCTGGGAAAACACAAATTTTTGGGCCTTTATCCACTACAGCTAGCCGACCGAGTTGTAGGGTGGGTAAAGCACCGTTCTCCGGTTTTGGGGTTCAACTCCCGGCGGCCGGGGTTCGATCCCCGACTGGGCGTGGTTGTCATGTCCGTCCCTTCATAGGGGGCGAGATTGAAGTTGATTTAAACCGTTATTTGCGAAATTTGAATTTCTCCAGCTCAATACTTTTGAAAAAATGAAGTTTAAGTTGAAATTTCTAAATTTTGATCTTTGCACTTCAATGGTGGCCACTCTTTCTTTTAAAATCCTGTTGATTTTATATAGAGTATATACTAAAAACTATCCTCAGCAAAATGAACGCATTCGCGAATTGTAAACTAACACGTCTCGTTAGCGACGAAACTCAATAAACTGAAGGTGTTCGTAAAGTCAAAAGAAACTGATAAACACTGACAGCACTAAATACATGCATTCCAGTTTTCTTACGAAAACTCGTACAACGAGTTTGTCGTTTACGAATGCACCCAGCAGGGGCGTAGCCAAGGGGGGGTTTAGGGGGGTCATAACCCCCCCCCCCATGAGGAATTTGTTGCTATACAAAATCTATATTCTTCACTCCTTTATCACACATATGTATGCATATATGTGAGTTGCAGTAGTCGTAACCCCCCCCATGAAAAATTTCTGGCTACGCCCCTGGCACCCAGTAATATAAAAATCATGTACACAAGCGTAATATTAGTTCAATACTTTAATGAAACAATCACGACTGCCTGGCGACAGATTTGGGAAAGAAAGCTTATAGAGATCTCTATGGCTGTGTTTTTTGAGCACTTGAACTCAGTTGTTCTTAAGTACATGATCACTAAGTACATTAAGTACATGTTTGTGTGCCTATTTCAGAGTACACTTTCATATCACAGTATTTGTACAAAAACATATGTGAATATGCTAACGGATTTGAACCGAATTGCTCGCATGGTCTTGTCCTCCTCTAATCGCCCAAGTTCGAATCATAGGTTCGATTCCCACTCAATCCCTTGGCTGTTTATGTTCGTCCAAATATTGTCCTGCAAATTGGTGCTTTGAAATAAAGGAACTTGTAATTAGGAGCAACTGAGATAACGGTCAAAAGTTCCTCAGATCTCGATAAACCCTCTTTCTCAAGTCTCTCAAGACAAAGTGAGAAATAGTTTAAATTTTTTCTTTTCATTTTTTAAAAATTTCCTATCTCATTTGCCGCATTCGCAAACGCCAAACGAGTTACACTCGTGCAATGAGTTTCTATCTAAGGTGTTCGTAAAGGAAATTGAGTACATGCAGTTTAAAAACTAGAGTGCTCGTATACAAAACTGAGTGCGATTAGTTTCGAACGAAGTAAACTGTGAAAGCGGATCAGGTTCGTTCAGTTGTTTAGAAGATACACTTGCTGCACGTTGTTGCTGTTTTCAAATGGCGTCCGTTGTTATGGAAAAGTATGTTGTTGTGAAAAGTACTTTACGTTTGCTAAAGCTGCAAATATTATTTTTTCGAGGAGGAAATTCATGCATACGTTATAAAATGCTACGGAGTTACATAATTTTTCAAAGGTAATAATTTTCTTGTATTTTTCATTTTAGTAAATTCATGCATTCCAATGCATGTTTTAGTGTTGAGATTGAAGTTGATTTAAACCGTTATGAGCGAAATTTGAACTTCTCTTGCTCAATACTTTTGAAAAAATGAAGTTTAAGTTGAAATTTCTAAATTTTGATCTGTGCACTTCAATGGTGGCCGCTCTTTCTTTTAAAAATCCTGTTGATTTTATATTGAGTATGTACTAAAAACTCTCCTCCGCAAAATGAACGCATTCGCGAATTGTAAACAAACACGTCTTCTAGGCGACGAAACTCAATAAACTGAAGTTGTTCGTAAAGTCAAAAGAAACTGATAACCACTGACAGCACTCAACACACGCATTCCAGTTTTCTTACGAAAACTCCTGCAACGAGTTTGTCGTTTCCGAATGCACCCAGATTTGGGAAAGACAGGTTATAGAGATCTGTATGGCTCTTTTCTTTTGAACCCTTGAACAGTTTCTCTTAAGTACATGATCATCTTTATCTCAGAGTACACTTTTATAGTATTATTACAGAGTACACTTTTATGTACAAACACATATGTCAATATGATAACGGATTTGAACCGAACCGCTCGCATGGTCTTGTCCTCCTCTAATCGCCCAAGTTCGAATCGAAGGTTCGATTCCCACTCATTCCTTTGGGCTGTTTGTGTTCGTCCAAATATACGTCCTGCAAATTGGTGCTTTGAAATAAAGGTACTTGTAATTAGGAGCAACTGAGATAACGGTCAAAAGTTCCTCTGATCTCGATAAACCCTCTTTCTCAAGTCTCTCAAGACAAAGTGAGAAATAGTATTAAATTTTTTCATTTAATTTTTTTAAATTTCCTATCTCTGCGCTAGTAAACACTTCTCACTTCATTCGACAAGGATTTATAAGAGCTTCCTTAGACTAAGCACACAAGGCCGAGAATGAATCTTTCAAACACAACAACAACAATAAAGCAATAGCTTTTCTCAGTAGTAGAGATGGGCGGTTCGACTCATTTTACTGATTCGAATCTCGACTCACTCACTACTTCGATGATTCGAATCATTGATTCGAATCTTGAATCAATAAAACAACTAAAGAAATTTTCCCTCTCTCTGCGCCGAAATCCGTACTATTTAAACACCCTTCACCCATTCATCGGGTTTCTTCTCCGCTGAGTTGTCGGGCAGTTAGCATCTCTCTCTCCTTGCTCCAGTAAAACTACTGTTTAAACTGCCCGAAATGAAAATACAGGGGAGCTTCGTATGACCCCCTGGGCCTGCAAGATTAAAAGGTTAAGTTTGGTGTCAAAGCATTCGAAATTTTATGCAACGATGGTAGTTCGTAAGGGGGGGGGTCGAGAATCAATAAAAACGCGCTCCGATGGATAGTTTCCGAGATATACGTTAATTAATTATGGTAATTAGACTAATTAACCATGATTGAGGCTTAAAAGGACTGCAAACATGTAGAAATTGGCTCGGATGGTTTCCAGACTTTGGAGTTGCCGCCGGAGGAGGCTAGTGTTTAAAATGCCCAAATTGAAAATATAGGGGAGCTTCGTATGACCCCCTGGGCCTGTAAAATTAAAAGGTTAAGTTTGGTGTCAAAGTATTCGAAATTTTATGTATCGATAGGGGTATACGTCTAGGGGGTCGAGAATCAATAAAAACGCGCTCCGATGGATAGTTTCCGAGATATACGTTAATTAATTATGGTAATTAGACTAATTAACCATGATTGAGGCTTAAAAGGACTTCAAACATGTAGAAATTGGCTCTGGGATGTTTTCCAGACTTTGGAGATGCCGTCGGAGGAGGCTAGTGTTTAAAATGCCCAAATTGAAAATATAGGGGAGCTTCGTATGACCCCCTGGGCCTGTAAGATTAAAAGGTTAAGTTTGGTGTCAAAGCATTCGAAATTTTAAGTATCGGTGGGGTGTTGATTCTAGGGGGGGTCGAGAATCCATAAAAACGCGCTCCGATGGATAGGTTTCGAGATATACGTTAATTAATTATGGTAATTAGACTAATAAACCATGGAGCTGTTTTTTCTGCGATGAGAGAAGAAGAAGCTTTCCGAGAGAAAGCAGTAGCAAAAGCATCACAAGCTGGTATTGATCTCAGAATTTTCTTATCGCCGGCCTCAGAGGCGTAGCCAAGGGGGGGGGTTAGGGGGGTCATAACCCCCCATGAGGAATTTTTTGCCATACAAAATGTATATTCTTCACTAAATTATCATACACACGTATACATATGAGTTGCAGTAGTCATAACCCCCCCCCCCCCCCATGAAAAATTTCTGGCTACGCCCCTGGCCGGCCTGTATTTTTGCCCTTTATCGAATTCGAGATTTCACTGAAATGAAAATGGGAATATCGGATATTTGATGTTGAAATAAAACCGATATGTCGATTTTTGGCCCAGTCCTACTGAGGGGCTGCTGCCCCCCCCCCAAAAAAAATGGGACCCTTTACTTAGCTTACAATTGAACTTTATCTTTAAATTTGATACCCAGCCCACCCCGAAATAAAATCCTGGCTACGCCACTGTCAATAACACTAACTACGCCACTGCTTTAGACCCTATTTTGTATTTCTCTGAATTACGTAAGAAAATAAAATCATTCCCCTTAAACGAAAAACAAGGTAAAAAAAAAACGAAATCTGCTGCAATAAAGCGAAATGTTATTTTGCTTACTACAAAGTCCTTTTGTGAGAGCGCTTAATACCGCCCCTGTATCCTTCATTAAAAGTGACAAGCACAATCCTAACTTTATTTCATTCTATTTCCCTTCACATGAAAATCCGCCACCATCTAAACTTAACATTCCGTTTTTTTTTTTTTTTGAGGGTGGGGGCAGGGGGACATATATTGAAGTTAAAAGTAGAAAAGGGATGTTTCATTAAATTTTAAACAAATATTAAATCAGCCAGACAAGTTGGAAGGAGGGATTTTCTTAATTTTTCTTTCGGGGGGGAGATTGACCCCTCTTGCCCTTAGGAAGTAACGCCTATGCCCCCCGCCAAAAGCAAACGATGTTCGACCCATTCCACACCCACAGACAGATAAAACTTTAAATCCGACCACCAACCAAGAAATGAAACACCAAAGATTCGAAAAAAAAACTTCAATTAAATGAAACATCCTTTCAACTCTTTTCGACTCCTTTCGACTCTGAGTCGATAGAAGATTCGAAAAAACCCCTCCAATTAAATGAAACATCCTTTCAACTCTTTTCGGCTCCTTTCGACTCTGAGTCGATAGAAGATTCGAAAAACTAACGAATCTCAACGATAGTATACAATCACCGAAACAGAGCGAAGCACTGAATCAGTAAAGATTCGTTGCTGCACCAACTCAGTGACCAACTCACCCACACCCACTCATTTACTGTTTCAAATCATCTATCGACTCAGAGTCGAAAAGAGTCGAAAAGAGTCTAAAAGAGTCGTAAAGAGTCGAAAAGAGTTGAAAGAGTAAGGGAAAATCTCTGGGAACGGCAAAGGGAAAATAAGTTTTTCTTCCCTTCGCACTTGGAATGTATTTCCCTTGAGGGCTTGAGATTCGAATCAGTAGAGAGTGAGTGTAAAGACTGAGCCACTCAGTACCAAGATTCGAATCACTGATTCGACTCATCGAATCATTGGCCATCTCTACTCAGTAGTTTTTGCTGATGTGTACAAGCTCAAATATAAAGAGGCATTTTCTGGTACAAATCCATCGTTTCCTGAATCTACGTATGTCCGCGTTGGCTTGTGTTTAAACATGCATCTTACATTCCTTGCATTGTACAAATCATTATAGGATGGGTCCCTTCGGCAGGTTCTTAAAATAAGCTCTGGTAAGTAAGTGCTTTAATACTGAATGCACCAGGACGTATTCAAGGGAGGGTCCAGGGGGTCCAGACACCCCCCCTGAAATTCCGATTTTTATTAATAAAATGATAATGATGAAGTATTTTTGTGACAATTTCTGCCTTATCCAACTTTTTGGGTAGACGGCCGAAGTGTAAAGGTCCCGGGTTCGGGACGCATCGCGCGGCTGTCGATCTGACAGGTTTTTCACCAGATGTAACGTGAATATGCGTTAGAACCCCTTAGAAAGTCCTCCAACCAAGGCACTCCCCACCCTTGGCAGATCGTTCTAGTGTAGCGTTGTCATAATCACATATCAACCTTTTGGACCCCTTCCGAAATGTTTTTCTGGATACGTCCTTGTGAATACATTGTGTTATATCGTTTGAAAATTCGTCTAGTTTTTCATCACTTGATCAGACGTTAGCCTGGCATGTAAATCTTAAACTAGGTGTTGCCATTTTCTAAAAATGTGTTCGAATATTGCTGTTAAACTCGTACAGAAAGTTGTTTATAGGATGCATCTGTATATTTATAGTTGCACCATTTAGCTCTCAGTCCACCCAAAGTCGCAAATAGCGTTGATGACGACTTTTTTCTTGGTGGGAGAATTGTCTAATTAAGTTTTTAAAAAAAATATAAAGTCTGATTCGTTTATCATTATAATAAAAACTAACAAATAGACTAGACCACATTCAGCTGTTATTTATAAGTTTCTCTTAGATTTCTTGTGCTTGAGTCCGCGTGTCGGGGAAGTTTCTTTTTTTATGACCACGTTTTATACAGTGAAACCTGTTTTTAAAGACCACCACTGGGACCAAGAAAATGTGGTCTTTAAGGAGGGTCGGTCTTTGAAAGGTAATACGATACATTTTGACAAAATTTTAAGTCGAAAGTGACCGTGCTCTCATTCCTGACTTATTTAAACTGATAACCATAATTTTTTCTTTCAATGTCAGGAATTTTCGAGAAAGTTTAGTGGTTTCCATTGTTATTAAAAATGAAAATAAAAAACGAAGAAAGCAGATAATATGAAATAACATTCCTTGCGATAGCTATCGTAATTTCGTTTCTGAGAAAAAATCACATTGTAAACATGAACACAGGCTCTGTGTTGAATTTTTCATGCTTAGCTCTCGCCAGTATCGGCATTGCTCATTGGTTGAAACAATGACGTCATTCTCGGTGTAGTATTTTCCTACGGTGCACACATTTTGTGATGGAATTATTTTTCGAAGAAATGTTGTAAAAGGAGAAATTGTGCTGAACGATTCACTGTAATGTCTAAATGCATAAAATTCTATTTTCAATACATTGGGTTGGCAACAAAGTAATTGCGTTTTCTTGTATAACATTCAAGCAAATAAGTTTTCAACACGTTTTTAATTACAAGTAAGCTGTGCCTGAACATACGATTCCTATTGGTTACATTTTAAATTAAGAATTTCACTGGCAGTATTTTTTTCGTCCATAAAAGATGGCCACCCTCCCCCTTTTTTCGCTTCTATCCTCCTTAGAGGACACTATTAAAAATGTCCTGAAATTAATTTTTAGGAATTCGTGACTGCTGTATTTTACAGAAAGAATTTCACGGATATCTCTATTTTTATTTGAGATCACGCGGGATATGTGAAAGGAACTTTTTGGCCCCTTACCCCCTATAAGATTACGAATTGTGGAAAATGCTCTCTGATCTAGCACCTATGTTGAAGAACTCACGTACGTGCCAAATTTCGCATCATGAACTTCAGTCGTTTTGGCCAGGCGAAATATTGACATACGGAAAAACGCAATTACTTTGTTGCCAACCCAATATATCCCCCCAGAATGTTACAACTCAACCAAACAAGTGTCAACTTTCGTTTTCATCATACCGCGTGATTGCTGATCATCCGAACAACGAACCTACTCAAATATGGGAAAATAAGATTTTTTTTTTTTTTAAGAATTCGCGGTCGTCAAAATAGGATTTTGAATAAATTTGTTTCTTATACATAGCGGTCGTTGGTCGCGTCAGGCAGGTGGTCGTTCAATAAGGAAAATAAATCATTATTTATAATTATATGGTACTCGGGACTGCTAAGACATGGTCGACAAGACCAGGTGGTCGTTAAATACGGGGGTCGTTCAACACAGGTTTTACTGTATATACACTACTGGCCAAAAGTATTGCAAGTTTCAGAAATCTAACCCTTTTCAAGATTAAGCCCCCTATCCCGCGACAAAATTAAAAATCAATATAATTGATATTTTTTAACCAATTCATGTTAAATGAATGACTTCAAAGACAAGATAGCATTAAGTCAAAGAACAAAAATAATTATTTAATTTATTGAAAAATATATAGGTTTTTATAGAAATCATAATCCATTTTGGCTCGCCTGAATAAAATTAAATGAAGAATTAATTTCAAGTTATTCTGCAAAAAGAGGATCACATGATAGGTTGTTGTTCAACATAAAGTATAGGTGTCCAATTTTTTAAACTTTTTATTAGATTTTGAGATTTTTTGAAAATTCTCCCAAAATGCGGTTATATTTTTTCAAGCATCGCGTAATAACGACTAATACGAAATTTGGTGATAGGATAGGTAGTTGCTAATCTTAATTTATAGGTGTTGAATTTTTAAAATATTTTGATTACATTTTGAGATTTTGTGAAAATCTTTTAAAAATGCTAAAATGTTTGTTCCAGCATCACGAAATAAAGACTGCAGGGAATGAAACAAAATTGGGTGACAGGATAGGTTGTCACTCAACTTAAATTCTAGGCTTCCAATTTTTCAAAAATGTTGATTAGATTTTGAGATTTTGCGAAAATTATTTGAATATGTGTCAATATTCGTTCGCGCATCCCATAATGACGACTAAAGCGAATGAAATGATATTACTTAGTGACTCTCTAACCTGTAATATTTCAACAATACATAAAAATTATAATTGCGCTTTCTTTACTTTGGCAACATACTACATCCATTCTGTGTACTCCAACAATGCTGATGAAAGTTCTTGCTTTTAGAAATGTGCATTCAGTACTAACCCGTCAACGACGGGTACTTCAGCTAGTACTAAATAAATGCAATGGAACTCAAGATCATATATTATGTTGCTGAGCAGCCTTGACTTGGATCACAACAGCCACTCTTTTAGATATGCAATCCACAATGTTCTACAACACTTCCTTCGGTGTTTCAGGGTGCCAACTTAAAGGATGGGTTCCTGAAGCTCTCATTTTGTCTTTGGGTGATTTTCAGATGTATTCTTTCCAATTTTACTATATAAATTCTCAAAAATATTTAAATCTGGCTAATTTCCTGTCCATTTTTTCTGGGCTTATTCTTGAAACGATGGTTAGATTTCTCAAACTTGCAATACTTTTGGCCAGTAGTGTATTTATACAGAAACCGAAAGAAATGAAGTTGAACATTTAAGGAAAGGGTGACCCATGAAAGCTGTTTGACTATTCGGTACCGATTTACCGAAACTCGATCTGGAAAGTCGATGAACAAGTAGGATTACTATAATAAACAAACTCAGCTGCGCTCACAAATGCCTGAAATACGCCGAATGGGCGATTGCAAGAGCATGTCAGCATAGGTTGCATATCACCTGAGCAACCGTTTTAAATATTTAAGATCTCGAGGGTTCCGTAAATGTGGTGGCATTTCACATCTGCTGTCAATCGGGACTATTTCCATATCGCTATTCCATTTGAGAAACAATTTTCCTTCGCTCATCACTACGATGGGTATCGCTGAGTCTTCCGCCATCTTGTGACGTAGAAATATAGGAAGCACTGCTATTGGCTGGCATTTCAGCAAAAACAGCAACATTTTCGTATTTTCGCACAAAAAAGTTGGAGTTGACAGTTTCTTAGATAATCGAGGAAAATTACCAGGAAAGAGGTTTCTGCAACCAAATCGCCCGAAATTTTCGTCGTGTAATAAGGCCTTAAGTGCGCCAGGGGGAAGGGGGGGGGGTGTCCGATTTGCCACTGGTGCCCACGAATCAACAATTTCTTAGCGTGCCCGGTAGAGATGAGTTCGGGCTCATATTTTGAAGCCCGAGCCCGAGCAATATTATTTAAGTTTGAGCCAAAGCCCTAAATTTCAGCTAAAGATAAATAAAATTCAGTTACTTCATGGATACAATACGATAAATTTTGCCGTTTGTGCAAATTAAAGACAAATAGAGTTGCAAATTCTTAATGCACTTTCTAATTCTTTATATGCATGTTTATCAAATAATAATAATGTTTCAAGTTTTATTAAAAATTCCGTTGAGTAGTCACATGAGTGTTAAACATTCGTATGTACTTAGATATATTAGATACAGAAAAATACAAGTTATAAATCTCGTATAGTGACATTTAAAAATGTTATATATAAAAACACGTCCAGAAAAGCGATTTTGCATAATAAATTTAAGAAATTTGCATATTTGCATTGAATTGCATAAGAATATATTATTGCATAAGAATTTAGTGGATAGGAGCAAAATTACTTTTAAAAAATATTTTATGATACGATGCGAATATATACATTTAACAAAGATAGACCATTAAAGAATGAGGCCGAAATTTTGAATGAACAGCACTTTAACACACATACGCAAATGAAATAGCACAACACACTATTTGGTAAATTATGTGAAAAGCTAGCTTTTTATCCATCCATTATTTTGTTGCACATAAGTACGTTTATTTTTCCGATGAATCGTTTTTTAAAATCCGTTTCAAGGAGTATGCTCAATAAAGGAGACATTTTTCACGATCCCGAGCCCGCCCGAAGGCAATCGTGAATTACAGGGCCCGAGCCCGGTTCGGGCTCGGGGGTGAGCCCGTCTCATCTCTAGTGCCCGGTCGCATATAAGCATTCTGCCATTGATTTCGAAGCACAAGATCGCGTATCTCGCGCTAATTTCAGGCTAAGCGAGGGTGTGACAGTTGTTTACTTTTATTTTGAGAGTTTGAAAAGTTATTTAAACTGCATTTTAAGCATTCAAAGTTATCTTTAGAGATATAAAACACGCACTAAACATTGCAACTAAACGTAACATTGAGTGCTTTAAAAAACTTTTTAAACTAAATAAAAGTAAACAACTGGTAACACCCTCACTTGGCCTGAAATAAACGCAAAATGGGTGTTCGAAAGAGATGAGACGGGCTCAGCCCGAACCGGGCTCGGGCCCTGAAATTCACGATTGCGTTCGGGCTCGGGCTCGTGAAAAATGTCTCCTTTATTGAGCATACCCCTTGAAACGGATTTTTAAAAAGCGATTCATCGGAAAAATAAAGGTACTGATGGGATGCTAGGACTTGCAA